>JBBPBX010000715.1:27250-54770 GCA_038048925.1 Garcialebias charrua | reverse complement strand
CCACAGTTTACCCCAAGGAACATGGTCAAATGCCTTCTCCAAGTCCACAAAGCACATGTAGACTGGATAGGCAAACTCCCATGACCCCTCGAGGACCCTAGTGAGGGTAAAGAGCTGGTCCAGTGTTCAGTCAGGACGGAATCAGCATTGTTCCTCCTGGATCTGAGGTTGGACCAACGATCGGACTCACTTCTCCAGTACCTCTGAATAGACCTTACCAAGGAGGCTAAGGAGAGTGATGCCCCTGTAATTGGAGCACACCCTCTGGTCCCCCTTTTTGAAGAGGCACCCCAGTCTGCTAATCCAGTGGCAGTGCCCCCGATGTCCAAGCGATGTTGTAAAGGCATGTCAACCAAGACAGCCCCACAGCATCCAGAGCCTTAAGGAAATCAAGGTGAATCTCATCCACCCTCGGAGCCCTGCCACCGTGGATCTTTTTAACTACCAAGGCGACCTCAGCCAGGCCGATGGACAGACCAACCCCGAAGTCCCCCAACTCTGCTTACTCCATGGAAGACGTGCCAGTGGGACTGAGACGGTCCGAGAAGTATTCCTTTCACCTCCGGATGACATCACTGGTTGAGGTCAACAGCACCCCACTTTCACTGAACACAGTGTTGGTAAAGTGCTGCTTTCCTCTCCTCAGCCGCCTGATGATTTGCCAGAATCTACTTGGAGCCTACCAAGAGTCGTTATCCAGGGTCTCACTGACTGAACTCCTCTCACATCCGAGCTTTGCCTCTGCAACAGCCAAGGCTGCGGATCACTTGGCCCTCCGGTACTCCTCAGCTGCATGTCTCCGGAGTCCCACCAGCCAACAAGGACCGATGGGACTCCTTCTTCAGCTTGACAGCCTCCCTAACCTGGGGTGTCCACCACCAAGTTCGAGGATGGCCACCGCGAGAAGCACCGACAACCTTGCAGCCACAGCTCAAGGCAGCCACTTCAACAATTGAGCTGTGAAACATGGCCCACTCTGACTCAATGTTCCCTGCCTCAGCTGGGATGTGGATAAAACTCTCCCGGAGGTGTGAGTTGAAGATCTTTCTGATGGGTTCTTCTGCCAGGTGTTCCCAGCAAACCCTCACTACACGTTTGGGTCTACCAGGTCTGTCCGGCATCTTCCCCCTCCATCTGATCCAAATAATTGGTGGTGATCAGTTGACAGCTCAGCTCCTCTCTTCATCCGAGTGTCCAAAACAAACGGCCGCAAATCAGATGACACGACTACAAAGTCAATCATCGATCTACAACCTAGGGTGTCTTGGTGTCAAGTGCACTTATGGACACGGACACTTATTTTATTATTTTAAGTGTTGTTTTTATACCTGACCTTTCTATTTTATGTTTTTATACTGTACAGTATTTTATGTTTGTGTACAGCACTTTGGTCCTATACGGTTGTATACTTTAGAAATAAAGTTGGTATGGTATGGTACACACTTATGTTCAAACATTTTGTTCCTGATGGACAAACTATACGGTTAATGTGTTTAATAATTTTGTTCTGTGAAGTCAAAAAATGCTTTTAAGTTTAAATCTTAAAAAAATAATAATAATAATTGTATGTTAATGTATTGCCCTGGATTTTTTTATGTTGTATATACAACATGCCCTGTTTTTATTTTATTTTTATTATTATTCATTTTTATTCTTTGTAACTTTCTATGTACTGTAGTGTGAACACAGAATGTATATGTTATGGAACCTTGTTGATCCATTGGCTTCCTGTCACCTACAGAATTCAGTACAAAACTGCTCTCATTACCCATCAATGCTTGCACGGAACTTCACCTGACTATCTAAAGGACATTCTTGCACCATATTCATCCACCCGGTCTCTACGATCACAGAACAGTAATTTACTTCATATTCCTCGGACCAAATTGAGGACTATGGGAGACCGAGCATTCTGTGTGGCTGCCCCCCGCCTGTGGAACTCCCTCCCTGACGACCTGAGAGCTCCACAGTCACTGGTTGACTTTAAAATCGGCATTAAGACTTTTCTTTTTAAGCAAGCCTATTCTGCTTTCACATGATTTTATCTTTGATCTTAGCTGTTATCTTTATTGATTTTACTTGATTTTATCACTTGTTTTATTTTATTTATTTTTTAAGCAAGCCTAAATCTACATGATTTTATCTTTGATCTTAGTCGATATTATTATAGATTTTATTTGATTTTATCACTTGTTTTATTTTTTACCTTTACCTTGTTACACATTGTAGCACTTTGAGATTTTTATTAATGAAAAGTGCATTATAAATTGAATTCATTATTATTATGTTGACTTTATAATTAAATAAATAAATAAATGAATAAATAAATAATAATAAAGTGTGGCACCAGGTGTCTTCAATATTGAGCCTTTACACAAAATTTTAATTTTCTGAAATACTGATTTTGGGGTTTTCATTGGTTGTCAGTTATAATCATCAACATTAAAAGAAATAAACATTTGAAATATAACAGTCTGTGTGTAATGAATGAATATAATAAAAACTTTCACAGTTTGAATGGAATTACTGAAATAAGTTAACTTTTTCATGATATTCAAATTTTATAACCATCGCCTGTATATCAAAGCAGTGGGAAATGGAGGGAAAATACTGTAGATATAACAGAAAAGTGGAGAACATAGTATCAGTGAAAATGTAGCAGCTCATTGAGGTAGAGGGAGTTGGACTGGAAAAGTGAAAAGATACTTTACACCATACCAAAAACCCAGTTATAAAGTTAATTGACACACTTGCTGGAGAAACTGTGGAAATAAAAGTACAAATCACTACCATATTTTTTGGGACTCTCAAGTAAAACTTATTTGAATGAGATACATATCTTTACAAGATATTATTGGAAGTCTACTGCCTCTAGAAAGTAAAGCATTTTTTTAAAACTCATTCCAGAAGAATGGCCAAAGACAAATACTGTATTTGTTTAATATTTTATTAGTGAAGTGCAAAAACAGTCCTCACAAAAAACTGGCTTTCACTGGACAGCCCAACGTTGAACATATGGATGGATATCACAATGGACATATACATGATGGAGAGAATAACTGAAGAATGATGAAAAGGACTGATTTACTTTATGCTGGAAGAAATGGATGGTTTATATAAAATCATGCTGACCCGATCTAAATAATTTCTGAATGATATATTGATTGTAACAAAAATCACTTTCACTCCCTTTGTGTTGTTTGTTGTGTTCCCTATTTTTGTTGTGCAAAAAACAAACACAAAAAAACAACAACAAGGCATTTAAATTGATATTTTACAAATAATTGAAGTGCATGGACATGTTAAATATGTTTATAAATATCAATCAAATGTATAAATAAACAAATAACAATAAAAATCTTGATCACATTTAGGGCTGGACAATAAATCGATATAGATATATTTCACAATATATTTTTATTCAATAACAGTGATATGAGTTTTAAGCAGATTTTTGATATTTCAATATACATTACGCTAGGATTACAGCGTTTCACTGACGCATTTCTTTTTCTGTTCAGGCTGAAGCGGCTGCTTCAGTTTCAAACCAAACCAAAAAAGCTGCGACACAACTACGGGAGTGCGTGGTGACATACACTATAGCTGGAATGAGTCAGCAGTAGCAGGCTAGGCTAAAGCTCCAACGTGTGGTAAGTTTTCGCTTCAAAACGAGTGCCCATGACCGTCAGAATGTGACTGAACAAGCTTTCACAAGCAAAGAGAAAGCAGATGACATAAATGATGAAAGGAAAGAGTAATTTGTCGATGTGGAAGTGGTTTGGCAATCTAAGATCTATAAACTGCGAGTCTGATGCAAAATGTGCTGGAGAGTCGTTCCAACTAACGGTGGGAACACATCTAACTTGTTCGTCGATAGAATATGCTGAGAGTCAGAATAAAAAAAAGTCTGAGCCAACGTATCCCTGAAACAACACCTCCAGCCCTATTAAAAGAGAAACCCATGCAGCAAACGTCTGCATTTGCAGCATGGAGTAGGTTATGTTGTTGTTTAAAGTTAGAACTATTAATATTGACAAAGTTGAGAGTTTTATGTTTATTTGATGGGGGTTTCAAACTTCTTTGAAGGCTAAATACAATTAAAAGGTGAACATTAATTTATTTGTACAGGTTTTCTGAGGCTTTTATATTGTTTATTTTGATATCGGAATTACATCGTTAGACAGAAATTAAGAAATATATAGTTATAAAAGTTTTGACCATATCGTCCAGCCTTATTGCATTTATAGCTGAATAAACGCATACATGTTTGAATAATAGACAACAAGATAACTCTATGCCTTATACAGTCTGTTCTTTAAAGCAAACATACTTTTTAATATTATGGTAAAGTAAATACCGGTACTAAAGTTATTATTAAAAACTTGTAAATATATTAATTTTATACAAACTACTATATTCTCCAAGAATTATGTACACAAAAAATAAAATGTTGAAAACTCACATCTGGCATCTCAGCTGCTTGAGTGCTAGTGTGAAGAAATTATATTAAAATTATTGAAAAATAATTAATAACAAATACTCCAATGGCTTTCCACAGTTAGCTTCAAATCCCTCAGTTCATGACCTACTTGGATTGCCATACCGGCACCTCTCATTGCTCTTCATTGACAGTGATGATTAGGATCACAAAGTTTTTCCACACAGCTGACTTGAAATAAACAGGCAGGTCTTCAAGCTCCTCTGTTTCATCTGAACAAACTCTGAACATGCTTTGCTTTGGTGTGGAGAGCTTCAGAAGGTATCATAGCAGTTAAGAAAATGCAGTTGAATAAATAGTCTGCCTTTTTCTAGAGATGAGACCAACATATTTTTCATTAGCATCTCTGTACCTGTCCCCAACACACAATCTGTGACAGTCTGGTACAAATATACATTACACCTCTAACATAAACACATATTGTAAATAAAAACTAGTTATGGAAAACAATAATAGTCATTTTTACAACAACAAAAAACAACTTAGTGCTGTTCAGTTTAGAGCTTGAGTGTTAAGTGTCTTTAGAAACGGTCTCAATATTTAGAACTGAACTGTTTCTCCTCCCGTGTGGATTTTCAGATGGCTTTTTAATTTTGAATTATTTCTAAAATGTTGTCCACAAAAATCACAAGCAAATGGATTTTGGCCAGTATGGATTATCATGTGTGTGTTTAATTGACACTTGTGTCTAAATCTTTGTCCACAAACATCACAAGCAAATTGTTTTTGTCCTGTGTGGATGCTAATATGTATGTTTAAACTTGACTTGTGTCCAAACCTTCGTCCACAAACATCACAAGCAAATGGTTTTTGTCCTGAGTGGATTCTCATGTGTCTGTTCAAGCTTGACTTGCGTCCAAACATTTGTCCACAACCATCACAAGCAAATGGTTTTTGTCCTGAGTGGATTCTCATGTGTGCATTTAAAGTTGACTTTTGTCCAAACCTTTGTCCACAGACATCACAAGGAAATGGTTTCTGTCCTGTGTGGATGCTCATGTGCCTGTTCAAATTTGACTTTTGTCCAAACCTTTGTCCACAAACATCACAGACAAATTGTTTATCTCCTGTGTGGATTTTCATGTGTTTGTTTAGACATTTCCTGTCAAATCTTTTTCCGCAGTCATCACAACTAAATGAATTCTGTCTTGACTGGATTTTTTGGCTTAAGCCTTCATTTTTCTTCCCTCGAAAACATTTCTCACTAACCAGACAACTTGAGGACTTTATTCTTGAATGGCCTGTCTTGTTTCTCTGAACAGACTCATTGTGGAGAAATTGTTTCTCACACTCGGAGAAGCTGCAACATTTGTTGACAGTGTTTACACCTGACTCAGGAGCCCTGCTCTCCTTCCAGTCTTTGTCATGATCTTCAGATTCTGATCCAGAGTCTGATGAGTCTTTCAATTGAGAATCAGGATTATTCCCATCTTCATCATCATCCTCACTGACTTCAGTCTCTGAAGAGCTGGAATCATCTTCATGAGTATGTAGATCTTGGTTCCTGGTAGTTCCTACTCCTTCACAGTCCTCTCCACCAGTTGTTGCTTTCATCTGGTTAGCTAAGCTGCTGGTTGGAATATCTTCATCTTCCACTTGGTGCTGATGAGGCTTCATGAGGAGGAGCTCTGGGTTCTTCTGGTCCATATCAGATCTAGCTTCTTCGGAAGTTTCTGCCACAAACGGCATCATCTGATGACCATCTGCAGGGAAAAGTAAAACAAACATTAAGGACAGTTGTAACTTTCTATTCACACATAAATCACTTGTTGAGTTCACTGATCAACTCAAAACATTATAATAATAATAATGTAATGTGTTATATCAAAAAGGCGTTCAATACAAGATCAACTGGACTTTATTTGTAACAGAAGACATTCAGCTTCTCATCCGAGGAGCTTTATCAATTCAATGAACCAGACTGTGTGCGCGTGGATTTATAACAGGAGTCACGCACCAACATATGTAAATTGCAAGCTGAGGTAACACATACATGTAAATTGACAGATCACACCTTAACAGTAGGGAAATCCCTACTGTTAAGGTGTGATCTGTCAATTTACATGTACCTACTGACACAGCTTGCAATTTACATATGTTGGTGCGTGACTCCTGTTATAAATCCACGCGCACACAGTCTGGTTCATTGAATTGATAAAGCTCCTCGGATGAGAAGCTGAATTAAGAATTTAAGTATTAATGTTTTTCTGACTAAATGTTTATCAATTTTTATGTTAAGAGTTAATGCTTAATGTAACACTAAACATTTTAGTTTAGTGTTAAGATATTTCATTAAACTGTTTCTTGAAGTGGGGGGTTTGTGCAGTCTTACTTCAAAGGCCCGGAATTTCTTGGAGGGATGGGCCCATCCTTCTCTGAAAAACCATAAGGTCTTTTGATGAATGAATGCATATCACCCATCTCACTTCAAGCCTTGCAGTTCTTCTGAAAGGGAGTTAGGCAAACAATGTGTTTCCATGTATCTCACAGCCAAGTTTGTAAGATGTTGATGAGCACAGCTCAGCAATTAAGGGCAAACTGACCTTGTAGCTGATAGATGAAACAGAAAGCTTTTGGCGGTGCCTGGCACCGCTTTGAAAAACAAAGTTTGATTGAAAACATGTTTGATGAGTGAGTGAAGTCATGTACTTCACAAAGGTATAAATTAAGAAGCGCTCGGATAAACAATTTGAGGGTCTGCTGCGAGTCTTGATCAGACGTCGAAGCTGCATGATGTATTTTCCACGCCAAAACTGTGAGGCCCTTCCAGTTTGTGTCAAGGTGAGGAATAATGAGTTACATCAATGCCTAAGTTTGTACGGTTAGTACTGTGGCAAGATTTAAATAGACATGTTTATCTTAGCAGGAAAACTGTTTGACTTGTATATCTGAAGAGATGTACAACTGTTTGTGTATCTGAACATGTATGTTTTTACTTTTTTCTGTCACAAGACTTCTTTGATAAATATCCATTATTTTTAATTAAGTCTGTTTGTTTTCTTCCAAACCAGTGAGTGTGCCCACCTTTCACAAATCAAAAAAGATGATAAAACATTAACCATTTGGGTTGATCTGGAATTTCATAGAACAGAAGTGAAACGTCTTCTGTTACAAATAAAGTCCAGTTGATCTTGTATTGAACGCCTTTTTGATTTATCATGTCCTGGACGACTGAGAATCTTCACCAGAATAATGTGTTATGTATTGTCATCATTGTACCTGTATGTTCCCATACAATGGCAAAATTAGCTCTCTGCATTTAACGTATCCACCTACATGTGGAGCAGCGGGCAACTATTGAGGGCACCAGGGAGCAATTGGGGATGGGGTGTGCTGCTCAGAGACACCATGAGGTGTGCAATGACTGGGGATTGAACCTGAGACTTTTGGGTACCAAGTCGGCTGCCCTGCCTCTACCCTATCTCGGCCCCACAAATGTTGGACGTCAGAAAAACCTCCTGAAACAAATTCAGTGAGACAGATATCCCCATTGACTAGAGATGATGGTAAGATGAGATGACAAGAGACTAGAGATGACAAGATGGTAAAACAAATAGAGAAGACATATCAATGTAAAGACCAGCCATATTTCATGTATTCATCCTCAATCTGTCTGAGACGCTGTAATTCATTCAATGTGGTGCACCGGCTGCACTGGTCCAAAGACAAGCTGTCCAAAATTAAAACTGACCTGGATCCTGCATGTAATAGTTGTAAACAAACTCCAGCTATGCTCTAAAACACATTCTGGACTTGTCCAAAACTGCAAACCTATTGGCAATCTATTTTTGACACCTTCTCTGGCATATGTGGAAAAACTGTGTACTCGTCACCATTCATTTCATTGTTTGGGGTGGCCCCTCTGGATGCATCCTTCAGCAAGTGCGAGAGGAATATGATTGCTTTTGGCTCTCTTCTAGCCAGGAGACTTATTTCATGCTGATGGAAGGATCCGCATCCTCCGATATATGAACGCCAGTTAAGAGAAGTCATGCATCATGTTCATCTGGAAAAGATCAGATATACTTTGAAAGGTTCTGTCAAGAAATTCTGGGACACTTGGCAGACATGTGTCTTAAGTGCAAAATATGTCAATGCCTGTCTAACATGTTCATTCTGTCCACCTGATCCGATGTGGGAAGTGTGGGTGGGAGGGGATTTTGTTGTTTTGTTGTGTGTTTTTTTTTTGTGTGTGTGTGTGGATTCTAAAGGAAAAAAAATCCAATAAAAAAGACTGATTAAAAAAAATGCTGCTGTTGCAGTTCTGCATTAATTTACAATAACAATGTAACTTTCTGTTCACACTCTACACCTCTGACATCAGGTACAACTCACAATCCTGCCATCTGCAGAAGTTCTCGGTTAACTCTGCTAATGTGGGCTGCATCACTTGTGACCAGGAAACAAAACACAGAAGTGTGGTGGACAGCTTTGTGGAGTGGTGTGGACAGAACCACCTGCTACTCAACGTTGGAAAAAGTAAAGAGCTGCTACAGGAAGAAGATCAGCCCCCCCAACCCTATCAACATCAAGGGTACTAAGGTGAACATTGTCGACTGCTACAAGTACCTGGGGGTCCACTTAGACAATAACCAGGACTGGACAGCTAACACCAATGGCCTTTTCAAGAAAGGACAGAGCTGCCTTTTTCTTCTGAGCGACTCAGGTACTTAAACATCTGCAGGACCATTCTGCAGATGATTAACCACTCGGTGGTCTCCAGCGTCTTCTTCTACGTTGTGGTGTGCTGGGTGCAGGGTGAAGAAAGCTGATGCCAACAGACTTGATAAGCTCATCAAGAGATCTGGTTCTGTTCTGGGAGTGGAACTGCAGTCTCTGACAAAGGTGTCTGAGCAGAGGATAATAATAATATAATAATGTCACATTTATCATCTGTGTATGTTTCCATACAAGACGAAATTAGTCTCTGCATTTAACCCAACCACCACCAGGTGGGGCAGTGGGCAGCTATTGAAAGCGCCCGGGGGGCAATTTGGGGGTGAGGTGTGCCGCCCATAGACACCACAAGGTATGGGGTTCGAACCTGGGTCCTTCGGGTCCCAAGTCGGTTCCCCTGCCTCTACACCATCTTGGCCCCCTGATGCTGAGGAATGAGATAAACCAGAGAAATATTATGCTTTCTGACTATTTTGTCAAATTTAAGTGTATTCATTAAAACTGACCATATACTTAGTGTCAGGCTGACTTTTTAGTGAGGCAGCTTTTGCTTTGAAGACACTGACTATGTGGAAGAGGCAAGGGCCCTGCTCTTTTTCACATATAACTTTGTTTTTATTGGCAAAAGTTGCAACAGTCTAGTCAAAGTGACGAATGTTATCCCTCACCCGTGCCTTGCACCGACTCACACAAAAACATGTTTGTATTAAGATGAGAGAGTGAAGTCATTATAGACACGCACGCACACGCACGCATACACATTCACACACCTCAAAGTTATAAAATAGGAGGCGCTCGGATGGATTTCCGAGGTCTACCGAGGGTCTGATCAACGCCCGGTTTTGCATTGAAGAACATATCTCCCACTGAACGAAGCGGCCTCCTCGTTTGTATCAACGGTGAGGGATTCTGATCTTTTTATTTCAATGCCTTTTTCTGAGTGTGTGTGAAAGCTTGAGGCTTTTTCTGTTGTTCGTGGCGGGGTTTAAAATTGATGCTTAACCCTAGCAAATAACAGTATGTGTTGTTTTGAGCATTTTTATGCTTTGCAGAGTTTCATTGTATCTGTGGCAACTTTTTATTAAAGCATACTGAAGTACACAGTTCTGAGAGTGTTTTCATTGTACCGACCTTTTTCCCGAGTCCTGCACATTTAAAATAAAATATCATAAGACAGATGCTGAGGAAACGGATCCAGATCCTGAACAGCATGTCACACCCCCTGCATGACACACTGGATTCTTACCTCAGCACCTTCAGTCGTACACCGAGACCACCGAGGTGCTCCACAGAACACCACAGGAAGTCCTTCCTCCCTATGGTTATCAAATTTTCAACTCTTCCCCTTTTCTATTCATAGGGCAATAAAATTAATCCTGCACCACAAAAAACACTTTAATGTTTCTGTCTGCACCGGTTTTGGACTTTAATTGTTGGAATTTTTATATTACCTGTTATTTTTATATCTTGTGTGATTCCTTGTGTATGTTATAATAATAATAATGAGCCAAGATGGTGTAGTGGTTAGGGCGTTTGACTTGGGACCCGAAGGACGCGGGTTCGCGTCCCGGCCACTACACACCTTGGGGTGTCTATGAGTGCACAACTAATTCTCCAGCTCCCCGAGCGCCCTCTGGCTGCTCACTGCACCACCTGGGGTGGTTGGGTTAAATGCAGAGACGAATTTCGTCTGTGTATGGGAAACATATGCAGATGACAGACAAACACATTATTATTATTATTATAATAATAAATTTAATTTGCAACACACTTTTCATTAACAAAAATCTCAAAGTGCTACAAAGTGCAACTAAAACCAATGATAAAATAAACTAAAATAGTGATAAAATCAACTAAAATCGTTGATAAAAATCAACTAAAATCGTTGATAAAAAATCAACTAAAATCATTGATTAAATCATGTGGAGACAGAGTAGGCTTGCTTAAAAAGAAAGGTCTTTAAGCCTTTTTAAAGTGAACCTGAGAAAAATGCAATTTCAATCCTGTGTATGTCCTGTACATATTGCAGTTTTGACAATAAAGTTGACTTTGACTTTGAATTTGACTTTGAACCAGTGATTGCAGAGCTCTCAGATAGTCAGGGAGGGAGTTCCAGGGGTGGGGGCAGCCACACAGAATGCCCGATTGTCCTTAATTTAGTTTGTGGAAGGTGAAGGAGATTACTGTTCTGTGATTGTAGGGACCGGGTGGATGAATATGGAGCAAGAAGGTCCTTCAGATAATCTGGTGAAGTACCGTTTAAAGTTTAAACATTGATGGGTAATGAGAGCAATTTTGTATTGAATTCTGTAGGTGACAGGAAGCCAATGGAGGTTATGGAGAATGGGTGTAATATATTCAAATTTACGAGCTCTCAATAAAATCCTGGCTGCACTGTTTTGAATATATTGAAGCTTCTGAAGGTTTTTGACAGGGATTCCAATAAACAGGGAGTTGCAGTAGTCGAGCCTGGAGGAGACAAATGCATGGATGAGTATCTCTGCATCAGCAAAAGTGAGAGATGGGCAAAGTTTGGAGATGTTTCGAAGATGGAAAAAACAGGATTTAAACAGATGCTTAATGTGATTTTCAAATGTAAGATGAGAGTCCATTCTTACTCCAAGATTTGTAAAAGAGGTGGGGGGATCTTGTCCAGAAAAGGAAATACCGGTAGTCATTATACAGTAGCTGATGTTTGAACCTGGTGAGGGGTGCCAATAATAATAATAATAATAATGAATTCCATTTATAATGCACTTTTCATTAATAAAAATCTCAAAGTATAGCCTCAGTTTTGGAGCAGTTTAACTGAAGAAAATTCTGTTTCATCCATGCCCTTATCTCCTCCAGGCAGGTAGAGAGGGCAGTGAGCGAAGATGAAGATGAAGGTGATGATGATGCTACAGTCCAGATGTAAAGCTGTGTATCATTGGCATAACAGTGAAAAGAAATGTTGTACTGATTAATAATTTGACATTAAAGGTCCACTGACATGAATTTTTTACTATTCATAAAATTGCTCAAAATATATATATTTTATCATTTAAATATGTTTGTTTTTGCAAACAAAATGATAAATCACTTTAATTTTGCTTTAAAAGTGATTTTGAACTTCAAGCCGTGTTTAATCATGGGAAATCCGATTACACTCGAACGCACCATATGTGATGTCACACTGGGCAGAGGGCTGTGGTGTCTTTAATAGCGGACAATTTAAAACTGGACGAATTTAGCAATCTATGTGAAGATTTGAGCTATTTGTCTTCATTTTGGGAAGCAGAAAATAGTTTGGGTGATGGAACAAGAAACAACAGGATCTAATTTAGGTCTGATTCTGTATCAGACTTCCTTCATGTCGAGCTGCTCATACCTGCGCACTGTGACAAGCCCAGAGCTCTGCCCGGTGTGACATCACAGATGGTGCGTTCGCGTGTAATGGGATTTCCCATGATTAAACACGGCTTGAAGTTCAAAATCACTTTTAAAGCAAAATTAAAGTGATTTATCATTTTGTTTGCAAAAACGAACATATTTAAATGATAAAATATATATATTTTGAGCAATTTTATGAATAGTAAAAAAATCATGTCAGTGGACCTTTAAGGCAGCATGTAAAGGGAAAATAGCAGGGGCCCTAGAACTGACCCTTGAGGGACACCACAGGAGACACAGACAGTCTGGAACTTGGTATTGCCAAGACTAACACATTCCAGCCTATTGGAGAGAAAATATTTAAAGCAATCCAGGACAGTGTCACAGAGACCGACCTCCACATGAAGACAGTGGAGGAGGATACTATGGTCCACAGTTTTGAAAGCTGCAGTGAGATCAAGGAGGACAAGAAGGGAGGGATAACCAGTGTCAGCAGCCATGAGGACATCATTGGTAACTTTCAGCACGTCCCATAGACCAAATACTGTAGAAGGGATGGAGTCAGACCCAGCTTGCCGGGAATGAACAGTTCTCTTCCGAGAGCCTCTATGGAGATAACGAGGTCTATGCAGAAGGCCCAGTTGTTTAATGATAGAAACAGAAGGTGGAATGGAGCAGTTGTTAAGTCCAATCAGCTGGGAAGCGAAGTAGGTAAACATCGACGAGCCAGCAAAGCCGGGGGAAGCTAGCATAGAGCTAGCCGCTAACAGCTGACCCACGGCTCCAAAAAAATATCCAGAAAGTAGTGTGATGTAATCCACAGCATAACTTGAAGAGTAGCACAGGAGAAAATCCAACAAAAGATGACAAGTGGAACAGTCCAGACGAGACAGGAGTTTGACACAGGCAGCAAGGTAAGCACAGCAATAATAACAGCTAGTTCTCCAAGCAAAGTTCGTGCTGCCGTGCTGGAGTTGTAGGTTGACAGCAATAGTCCCAAATTTCGGTTAGGAAGTGCTAATTAAGCTGTCCATATAAGTACTTGATTGACAAACCACTGAACAAAATAAGTCCAGATAAATGTCCACTAACATGGCAACAGTATAATAACTTTTTAGCGCGGAGAAGCGGCGAACATACAGCGCCAGCGTCCTCTCCACAACCGTACGTCATACCAAGTTCCTTTGTATTGAAACTCTGGCACATCAATTTCCGATCAATAAAGTTCTATCTTATGTTGTGTATAACATTACTGGGCAGCAACAGCAATTTCTGACAATTATTTGTGTGTGTTGCTTTGACAACAGCAATTGCACACACACAGTCACTCCTCTAAATGCAATAAATAGCATGACAAATCCAACACTTTTATGCCACACTACCTTATTTAGGAGTCTCCAACTCGCATTTCTCTTTTTCCTGGATGTAGACTTGATTTGACCAAGCAGAGAGGATAATCAGAGGTGCACAGCATACTTGAATCTATTTGTATAATTAAGTGGAAGTGTGTGTCAGGAGGTGTCTCGTGCGCTCAGTTCTACGTTGATGAGACTGTAGAAAGGAATTTTACGTCTATTTGTGCGTATGCACAGCTTCATACATCATAATTTTTTAATGGATACCATCTGTGATTTAGGCAAACTAATTTTCTAGAAAGAAATCCATGCATTTGTATATGAGACTGCAGATGTGTGAAATGAGAGCATGAAAGGTGATTGTAGATTGTTAGCAGCTCTGATGCTAATGGCTACTCCCTCCCTCCTTCCATCAATCCTCTTCCGATTGTTTCTGTCAGGTCGTGGGGAAAGCAGCTTGAGCAGGTAACTTAAAATATTATGTGGGATTTTAATTTTTGGTTCTTTGCTTTTAGCAAGCAGAAACATGAGATGTTCATATATTAAAAGAGGACAGAAATGTATGTTTTAATGTTGTAACATGAACGTAATGTTTTGTACCAGCAAGCTAAGCTAAAAACACAAATTATAGTTGTAAAAATTCTTCTTAAAGACTGATTTTGTCAGCTTCATTAAAACTGTAACTAAAATGTTACAAAAATCATCACAGTTGATCCGAATTCACAAACCTAATCTGTAGAACTGAACGTCTGCTCCTCCATCTTCTCCACCAGTTGCTGCTTTCATCTGGTCAGCTGAGCTGCTGGATGGAAGATCTCCATCTTCCACTTGGTGCTGATGAAGCTGAGAGAACAGAGGTTTCTCTTCATCATCCTCACTCTTCAAAGGAACTGCAGTGAAGCAGAACCTGGTGTCATCAATCTCCTCCTTCACACTGAGCTGCTCTACATCCAGACTATTCCTCAGTTCTTCCTCTTCCTCTTTTATGTTGAGAATCTCTGGGTCATTCTGGTCCACACCAGAACTCCATTCTTCAGGAGCTTCATCTTTAATCAGCACCGTCTGATGAACATCTGCAGGGAACACTGAAACACATAAACAATAAGGACAGTTATAACTTTGTATTCCCACAAACATCACTGGTGTTATCACGGAGTTCACTGATAAAGCTCAAAACAACATCGTCAGAAAAATGTCCTGAAACGAATTCAGTGAAACAGACATCCTGACTGGTTATCAGAAAATAGAGCTGACAGGTCAAGGTAAAAATCAGCCACATTTCAAGTACCAGTAAAATATCCATCAGCAGGTGTGCAGCATGCAAACACCTAAAACTACAAACCCCAGAATGCACTGCATGGAACAGCCAGTGTAGCAACATGTGTCCAGCCTTTTAAGAAATAAGATAAGATAAAACTGTATTGATCCCGCAAGAAATTATTGTGCCAGGGTTTCTGTACAAAAAAACATATGCAAGAATCACAAGATATAAAAATAACAGAATATAAAAATACCAACAATTAAATTTTAAACAGGTTCTACAAATGCCAACAATTAAGTTCTAAAGTTAAGTTAAGCCTGCTTTCCTAACCATATCTTGTTATAGTTTTGTGCTAAACTTTAAGCTAAATACTCAGGAAACAAACAAACAAACAAACAAACAAGCAAAACAAAAAACAAAATAAAATAAAAAAACAGGGGCCAGTTTGAGTTTTGGATTGTTGCTCAATTTGGCAAAAATAAACAGACTAAATACCAAGCTGACACCATTAATTGCCAACTTTAAGGTGCATAAAATAAAAATTCTAATCATAATAATAATTTGATGCAGACAGGAAAAGACAATCATTTTTTCAAAACAGTGATACAAAATATAACTCTGGACTCTGAACAGCATACACAATATTACTCCGTTTGTGCCAGGGGACTGGATCCTGATACAGTATATGTATCCACAGAGTTGATGTGATTAGTAAAATGTTGGACTTCCTGAGATTTAATTTTAACCCAGGTGTCATCAACATATCTGAACCAATGACTTGGTGGTCTCCCTGAAAAGGATGTCAAGGCTCTTTTATACCTCCTCCATGTACAACATGGCAACAATAGGAGAAACTGGAGATCCCATAGCACACCCATGTTTCTGCCTATAATATTGTTCCCCATATGTGAAGTGGGTTGACTGCAGGCACAGTTTCAAGAGTTGACACTGTTGCTCTGTAGCGTCTGTACTCATCCCTTTAGTTGGCAGCTCAGAACACCACATACAGAACACCATGGACTTTGTGGATAAGGTGAGGGATGTCATCATGGAGACTGATGAAACAACTGTCTCTTTTGATGTCACATCACTCTGTACGTGCATTCCTGTTGATGAGGCAGTAGAGGTGGTCTGTTTAAAGGGGACCACATTTTCAAAATTCACTTTTTAATGTTTTTTTACTCAACTTTGGGTATTTACTTCATAAAAAAACAGTCCTACGGCCAAAAAAATGCACCCAGTGGTTTATTTACTCTAAGTAGATTTATTTATCTTTGATAAAATACAGTTCGTTTTGCACTTACTGCGGTTTGTGACGTCACAAACCGCAGCCAACCGCAGCCAACCGCAGCCACAACCCACCCCAACCTGAGTCCAGCCCCTCACCTAGCAACCCCTGGTTAGGCTCAACCAGAGCCATATATATAGAGAGTTCCGACACGCTTTGATCTCGCCGACAGGCGGTCAATCGTTCCAAACAACGGCTATGGAAACCTTGTGGAGCTGCGCCCTCTGGCGGCGACGGAGCGCTACTGCAGGCAGCTTCAGACTGTAACCAGAGCCATGGAACAAATCGCCCCCTCCATGACCCACGTGACTTCCGCATTCCATTCTTACAATGGAACTCTATGGAAGTGTCGCAACTCTCACTTTATATGGCTCTGGGCTCAACCCACTTCTGTATTAAACACATGACTGTTGTTTTTCATGATTTCATCTCATCTTTTGTTTATATGTTCTTAATTTCATGTGTACAGCACTTTGTTGCAGCTGTGTTTTTTTAATGGCTTTATAAATAAAGTATAATTGTTATTTTTATGTTTTAGTTCAATTTTTAGTGTATTTGCGATCGCTCCCAACGCGCATCCGGTAAAAATTAAACGAGCAGACCCCCGGCGTAGGGACCGGCGGCGACGGGACCTCTCTTCTGGCGGATGGAGCGGAGCTTCAACTGTACAGCCTCGCTGCAGCCTCGCAGCAGCCTCGCAGCAGCCTCGCAGCAGCGAGGACCTTCTCCTTACGGATTAATTTACGGGAGACACTTGGTGAACTTTGTGTTGTCTTGACTGGAACAGCGATAACTCCCAAAATCGCCGCGTGCAACGAGCGGAGCTGGCGAACACCGGAAGAGGAACAAGCTAACATTAGCTTCGGATTCGGGTGGTCTCATGCTAAAAGGAGCAGCAAATTGCGGCGCGCTCAGACGAGTTTCGGTAAGTTATCTTAAGCTAGCACTAACAGTAAGTCAAATGAGTAATAAAAAAAGAGCTAATTTTAAAACAACAACACATTCGATCCTAAAAAATTCTGGAAAACCATCAAATCTCTCTCAGGCACCCCCCAATCATCATCTGACCTCCCATCACAATTTCTTGTTGACTCTGTTCCTGTGTCAAATAAGCACGAGATCCTGAACTGTTTCAATAAACATTTTGTTGCTTCTAGTTCATTATTTGACACAGTTACAAACGGAAAATCAGCCACTTTATCTAATAATCAAACTTCTACAAATCAAATCCCTCCTACAAGTCAACCATCTGTTAATCACACCTTCTCTTTTTCTCCGTTCTCAGTCAGTGAGGTAAATAAACTGTTAAATGATCTTGATCCTAAAAAATCTGCAGGTCCAGATGAACTTCCACCTTACTTCTTAAGGCTGGCTGCTCATATCATCACAGTCCCTGTGACCCACATCTTTAATCTGTCCATAAGCCAAAACACCATTCCGGATGCTTGGAAAACAGCCTTTGTTCTTCCTTTGCTGAAGGGAGGTGACCCCACCTCACTGAACAATTATCGACCGATCTCTAAACTCTGCATCTTAGCCAAGGTTCTAGCCTGGCCCTCGCCTTCCTGCACAGCTCCGCTCAATTCTCATTTCCCTTCACTGCACAGTCTGGGATTCCTCCCATAGACAAGGATTTCTCCGGCCGATTTTTGACCGGACCAATCAGAGAGCAGAAGGCGGAGTTTTGAACGACGTCGACTGACGTCGTCATTCAAAATGGCTGCCGCCACGAAGGAATTTTCAATAAAACAAGGTAAAAAACTATTATTTCTCTGCTGAGAAAAAATATATTTCATAGCTGACGTTATATCAGAAGTGTTCCTGAGCAATCAGAGAGCAGAAGGCGGAGTTTTGAACGATGTCGACTGACGTCGTCATTCAAAATGGCTGCCGCCACGAACGAATTTTCATCAAAACAAGGTAAAAAACTATTATTTCTCTGCTGAGAAAAAATATATTTCATAGCTGACGTTATATCAGAAGTGTTCCTGAGCTTAACAGTTCCTAAATCAATTCACGAAATGGTCAAATCTGCTGGATATTAAATAGTTTCGGTTTGATATTTTCCAAACAGCCTCGGGTGCGCTACGAAAATAAATGATAAAAAATCGAATTTTATCTCAAATGTTTCATCTAGGCCAACAGTCAGTAAATTAAAGACATATAATTACACACTGGTGGCAGAAAAAATATCCACCGAGTGGTTTCTGAGCAATTTATCTGATAGCCTGGACCTCGCCAGGCTAAACTAACAAAACTCTGCCTCCTGTTCTCTGATTGGTCCATTCAAAAATCTCCAGGAGAAATCGTTGTCTATGGCAGAGATGCCAGACCCTAGTCCAAAGCGAAGTGAAGGACAAGGGTCTGGTTTAAACCAGGCTACCAAGGTTCTAGAAAAACTGATAAACTCTCAGATCAAAAACTATCTGGACTCATTTAACATCTTACCTCTTCATCAATCTGGTTTCAGGAAAAAACACAGCACAACAACTGCTTCTCTGAAGGTTCTGAATGATGTTGTTGAAGCATTGGATGCTAAGGACTATTGTGCTGCACTTTTCTTAGACCTGTCTAAAGCTTTTGACACTGTGGATCATAACATCCTGTGTCATAAGCTCTCAGAAATCGGTTTCTCTGATCACACCATCGGTTGGTTTTCTAACTATCTTTCCAATCGGAGGCAATGTGTTCAACATAACGGTACTTTTTCCAGCTATTTAACAGTTAAAAATGGTGTACCACAAGGCTCAGTTTTAGGACCCACTCTCTTTACAATCTACATAGCTAATGTAGGTCACTGCATCCCTGATGCATCCTTACATTTCTATGCTGATGATACAGTTGTTTATTGCCGAGCTAAAACAGTAGCTAAGGCTTTCCAGTTACTGCAATCCGCTTTTGACATCATCCAGTCAGATTTGTTCCGTCTCAAACTTGTCCTAAATGCTGATAAAACAAAAGGGATGTTTTTTTCAAATAGGAAGGCGGTTCCAGCAGATCCTCCTCTGATTTTATCTTCAAATGGTGTACCTATTGAGTTTGTTGATTCCTATAAATATCTGGGTATCCTGATCGATTCACATCTCTCTTTTAAACTCCACGTGGAAAACCTAGTGAAGAAACTGAAAGTTAAACTGGGTTTCTTTTTCAGAAACAGATCATGTCTATCACTGAATGTTAGGAAACGCCTTGTATCTGTGACTTTCCTTCCCTCCATTGATTACGGTGACATTCTCTACATGAATGCTCCTACAAGCACCCTGCGGATGTTGGATGTTGTCTATCATGGTGCACTAAGATTCATAACTGGTTGTGATTATCGTACCCACCACTGCACCCTGTATTCACTGGTTAACTGGACATCATTAACCTCACGCAGACTCTTCCACTGGTACATTTTCATCTTCAAATCACTTCTTGGTCTGCTGCCCTCATACATCTCCTCCTACATGTCTTTGCGTGAGTGCAGCTACAGCGTGCGCTCTCAGGACATGATTACCTGCAGTGTTCCGTCAGTGAGGACTGAACTTGGAAAAAGGGCCTTCTCCTACTCCGCTCCTGCTTCATGGAATATCTTACAAAAAGATCTGAAGCTCTCGACCTTGACTTCTCTAAATGGTTTTCAGAATCTGTTGGAATCCTGGCAAAAACCAATGCAGATTTGTTCCTGTCTTTGATTTTATACATATACCTTATAATGTTTTGCTAGTTTTTTGATACTTTGTTAAAAGGAGGAATGTATATATATATATATATATTTTTTTTTTCTCTCTCTTTTGTTTTCTATTGTTTATTGTTTGTTTGTTTATTGTTTAAGGAAATTCTACCATTGCTGTTCATTGTTCTTTAGTTTTAGCAGGTCGCTTTCGTAAATGAGCCCATGAGGTTCAAAAGATTTACCTGACTAAATAAAGGTTGAATGAATGAATGAACATTACAGATACTGGCTGTTGCAGAGGGCGTAAACAGATCGTTGAAGGGCGTGGACTTCAGAACTTGTATCAGAAACCGGTCGTTCAAAACGAAAGTTAAAAATGGCAGAATTAAAAAGGGTATAATTGATTATCTAAGAATTATTTTGTGTATTAAAATGAATTAATATTGTCAAGATAGCACACAGACATAACATATATGTGGTCTCCTTTAAGGTTAAAATCAGACACCACTCTGAGCAGCAGGACCACGCTTTCCACAGAGTGCACAGTCAGACTAAAGGCCGAGATACACTCGAGCGTCCTAATGATACGCCTATACGCAGCGCACGTACGTCAAGGCAAAAGCGTAGCCCCGCGTAGCCCCTCAGGGCATGTACGCGCAAAGCTTTTTTTTTACGTCCGCGTGCGCGATACGCGGTGTCTACCATAAACTTCCCCGGCGCCGGACTGTTTTGTATGTTACACAAATGAAATAAATTCCCCTTCTTTATCGCTGATCGGGCCTTTTCTTTTGTTTTTTTGCCTAAAGTCAAGTAATCACTTCTTCCTCCGTTCACTCCATGAATGAAATGAATGAATTCAGGTCCTACCTGGGTGCGCGATGTTTTAAATATCCCTGGTGGGCTGTGTGCTGCAGGAAAAGCACTCCCTGTTATTATTTTTATTTCTGAGAGAACTTTTTACAACATATATAGTAGAAACACCGCATGAACACCGCCGCGGTCTTCAGCGAGCTACATGAGCTGGCTGTCAATCATTTCAGTAGGCGTGTCAGCAAGTGACCAATCAGCGAGCTCAGTTGAGTCCCCTCCGTGCGCAGCTGCTCATATTACAACAAGGAGAACGCGAGCGTTTGAAAGCTGATAGTTTCTGAAGTATAGCAGCAAAACACATGCGCACAAAATGCGTGCGTAGAGTGGCGTACCTGAGGACGCTCAAGTGTATCTCAGGCTTCAGGTACGGCTCTGCGGTCCGACTTGACCATAAATCGGTGGTTGATGCATAGTAATTCGCATAGGACAGTATCACTTGAACCTTTTTATGGTTTTCTTCATACATGTTTGGGAGCGCCGTCTCGGAAAAATATTTCCTTTTTGGGAGGTCTAGCTTCTTAACAATATTAATGGAGCCTTCCTTCTCCAGTTTGGATAAGCATCATATCTTTTGCCAAACAAAATGTGACAGCTCGAGTAATATATTTCCAGTGCTTGCTTGATTTAATATAGGGGGGTACAGCTGGCAAACGACTCAGTGATTCCATGCTGAATTAACTTATGTTGCTTTGGTTGTGTAGCTTTAGCTGGCGGACTTTCCTCCCAGACTTTCATACAGTTCTGGTAAAGACATGCGTGCTGATGCTTGAAATGGTGAAATAAGTCTAACATATTTCCCCCTCTCAAAATTACAGGCTTCTTGCACTCCTTGCATATTACTGTGGTCTGTTCTGTATCTGCTAATTTGAATCCAAAATAATTCCACACCACTGAAGTACCTCCTTTCTTGGGAAGTAATTATTCAGCAGTAATGCTTTCAGCCATGTTTGCCTTCTACTTTAAAACTCCTGGTAGTTAGCTGCCGAACTTTCTTTTTTTCTTTTTTTTAAAAAAACCTGCTGCAGACTTTTGGCGCCGCATGACCCACGTGAGTGTAATCCGCTGCATGATTTACGATGACGTAAATACGTCATAGTTACGTCACAAAATTAGCATATCAAGATATAACTATTTTGCCCGGGCAAGATTTTTTTACCGGTATTACCGTGGACGACATGATATCCCAGCCCTACTAACAGCTACTTAAAACATCCTTCCATCCATCATCTTCTGAGATTTCTGAAGTCAGGTCACGGGGTAGCAGCTTGAGCAGGGTACTTAAAATATTATGTGGTACAAAGTAAATTAGGTTTTTGGTTCTTTGATTTTAGCAAGAAAAGCAGAAACATAAACTGTTCATATATTCAAAGAGCACCGACAATAAACGTTCATGTATTCAAAGAGCACCGACAATCGAAGTTTTAATGTTGTAACCATGTTTTGTTGTGTTAGCTAACTAAGCTACAAGCAATAAGTATATAAGTTCTTCTTAAAGACTGTTTGTCAGCTTCATTAAAACTGTGACCTAAATGATACAAACATCATCACAGTTGATCCAAATTTACAAACCTAATCGGTAGAACTGAACGTCTGCTCCTCCATCTTCTCCACCAGTTGCTGTTTTCATCTGGTCTGCTGAGCTGCTGGTTGGAAGATCTCCATCTTCCACTTGGTGCTGATGAAGCTGAGAGAACAGAGGTTTCTCTTCATCATCCTCACTCTTCAAAGGAACTGCAGTGAAGGAGAACCTGGTGTCATCAGTCTCCTCCTTCACACTGAGCTGCTCTACATCCAGACTGGTTCTCAGCTGCTCCTCCTCTTCCTCCTTTATGTTGAGGGTCTCTGGGTCCTTCTGGTTCACACCAGAACTCCATTCTTCAGGAGCTTCTTCTTTAATCAGCACCATCTGATGAACATCTGCAGGGAACACTGAAACACATGAACAATAAGAACAGTTATAACTTTATATTCACACAAACGTCACTGGTGTTATCACTGAGTTCACTGATCAGATCAAAACAACATCTAATGCTGGACGTCAGAAAAATGTCCTGAAACTAAATTCATAAAAGAGAGAAGTGGCTGACTCCCAGAAGATGCTAAAACATAAAGAGCTTTCAGTCGGTTCTCTGAAGGAACAAATTACCGGTAAACCTGTTGCAAAAAATCTTCTAAACTTATTCCAGATTCTCATCCAGTTGTTTCTCCTTTCAATGTCCAAGGAGGGCCCCACACTATTAACAGAACTGAGCGTCTTGCTTACCAAAATGGGGATAATTTGACAGCTTCAGTGCATGACTAAATTAACACACCGTGGGTCTGGCATGAGATGGATGGAGAATTGTCAAACACGTGCTCAGGTCTCTCTTGTAAATGAGTCCTTGAGTCTCACTGGGAACTAACCTGTATAAATAAAGGTTGAAGAAGAATTGTTTGATATGTAATTTTTTTTTTCACTTTTACAAAAAAAAATATAAGTGAAAAAAAATGATCTTGGAATATATCCTAACTTATCAAAATAAATGTCCCAAACAGAGGTAGAACCCACAGACTTCTGATTACATGAACAATGCTTTAACCATTGGTCACAGCCACACACTCACCAAAGAACTGATTCAATGAAACCATACCATGTTGGAGAAAATGTCTCAGCTTTTGTCCGTCCTCTGTCCTCCCAAGTTTCCTGTTCATGCCACCTCTGTCTGCTCCAAATGGATTTAAACAGAATATCTCCATTGTTGGAAACAGCAGATTTCACTGCAGCTCTGTGCTCACGTCAGGTGTAGTAGTGGATGTATCATTCTTCTTCTTCTTCTTCTTCTTCTTTCGGCTTTTCCCTTTTCAGGGGTCGCCACAGCAAGTCATCCTCCTCCACCTCACTCTGTCCTCTGCATCCTCTGTCCTCTCTCCAACTACCTTCATGTCTTCTCTAACTGCATCCATATATCTCCTCTTTGGCCTCCCTCTTTGTCTTTTTCCTGGCAGCTGCATTTCTAACATCCTTCTACCAATATACCCACTGTCCCTCCTCTGGACATGTCCAAACCATCTCAGTCTGGCCTCCCTAACTTTATCTCCCAGTTGTTCAACATGTGCTGTACCTCTGATGATCTCATTCCTGATCTTATCCATCCTTGTCACTCCTAAGGAGAACCTCAGCATCTTCATTTCTGCCACTTCCAGTTCTTTCTCCTGTCTTTTTGTCAGTGCCACTGTCTCCAGACCATACAATATAGCTGGTCTCACCACTGTCTTGTAAACTTTTCCTTTGACCTTTGCTGACACCTTTTTGTCACAAATCACTCCTGAAACTTTTCTCCATCCACTCCATCCTGCCTGGACTCTCTTCTTCTCCTCTTTCCCACAGTCCCCATTTTCCTGGACAGTGGACCCCAAGTACTTGAAGTCATGCACCTTTGTGACCTCTGCTCCTTGTAGCCTCACTGTTCCACTGGCCTCCCTCTCATTCACACACATGTACTCTGTCTTACTACGGCTGACTTTCATTCCTCTTCTTTCAAGTGCATACCTCTCACCTCTTGTCTAAGTCTTGCTTCCCCAACTCTCTCCCAGATCTTCATCTTGTGGCTCATCAACTTAATTCCCCTGTACTGTAGTTGTTACAACTCTGTACATCACCCTTGTTCTTAAAAATGGGCACCAGCACACTTCTTCTCCATTCTTCAGGCATTTTCTCACCCTCAAATATTCCATTAAATATTTGAGTCAAAAACCTCACTGCCATCTCTCCAAGACATTTCCAAACCTCCACTGGTATGTCATCAGGTCCTACTGCCTTCCCCTTCTTCATTCTTTTCAGAGCTTTCCGGACTTCACCCTCACTAATCTTTCCCACTTCCTGGTCCACAGTTTCTATGACCTCCACTCTTCTTTCTCTTTCATTCTCTTCATTCATTAGCTCCTCAAAGTAATCCTTCCATCTTCCCATCACACTCTCCTCACTTGTTAGAACATTCCCATTCCCATCTTTAATAAGCCTAACCTGCTGCACATCCTTTCCAGCCTGATCCCTCTGTCTTGCCAATCGGTACAAGTCCTTCTCGCCCTCTTTAGTGTCCAGTCTCCCATACAACTCATTGTACGCCCTCTGCTTTGCCTTAGCTACTTCTCTCTTTGCTCTATGTCCCATCTCCATATATTCCTGTCTCCTCTCTTCAGTCCTCTCACTGTCATATCAAAGTCAAAGTCAAAGTCAACTTTATTGTCAGAACTGCAATATGTACAGGACATACACGGGGCGGCCGTGGTGTAGTGGTAATGGCAGTCGTCTCCCGATCGGAAAGTTGGCGGTTCGACTCCCGGGACCCGCACCATGTGTCGTTGTGTCCTTGGGCAAGACACTTAACCCTGAGTTGCTCCCGGTAGGACTGGAAAGCACCTTGCATGGTAGTCTGCCGCCACCGGTTTATGAATGTGTGTAGCATTCAATATATGTGTAGCACTTTGAGATTTTCAGTAATGAAAAGTGCGTTATAAATTGAATTAATTATTATTATTATTATTATTATACACAGGACCGAAATTGCGTTTCTCTCAGTCTTCTTCTTGGCTAATCTCTTTCTTTGAATGGTGTCCTGCACTTCACTATTCCACCACCAGGTTTCCTTATCATCCATTCTCTGTCCAGATGACACACCAAGTACCTTCCTACCTGTCTCTCTAATTACTGTTGCTGTAGTAGCCCAGTCACTTGGAAGCTCTTTCTTACCACCCAGAGCCTTTAACAGCTCGTCTCTGAATTTCTCACAACATTCTTCCTTCTTTAGCTTCCACCATTTGGTCTTCTTCTCTGATTTTACTCTTTTTCTCTTCTTCACAACAGTCATTCTACACACAACCATCCGATGCTGTCTGGCCACGCTCTCCCCTGCCACAACCTTACAGGTTTCCTCTTCTACACAGAATGTAGTCGACCTGCGTACTCCTTCCTCCACTCTTATAGGTCACTCTATGTTCCTCCTTCTTTTGAAAAAAAAGTATTGACTACAGCCATTTCCATTCTCTTGGCAAAATCCACCACCATCTGTTCTTCCTGGTTTCTTTCCTTGACACCAAACCTTCCTGGTTTCTTTCCTTGACACCAAACCTACCCATCACTTCCTCCAGTGGATGTATCATTATTGACCTTTATTTAACCAGGCAAATCCCATTGAGATCACAGATCTCTTTTGCAAGGGAGGCCTGGGTCTGAAGGCAGCCTAACAAGCATTTTTTTTTGGTCTGTGGGAAGAAACCGGAACACAGAGAAAACCCACGCAAGCACGAGAAGAATACGCAAACTCCACACAGAAAGACCCCAGGTCCAACCAGGGATTGAACCCAGGATCTTCTTGCTGTGAGGCAACAGTGCTAACCACTGAACCGTTGTGCTGCCAAAGTGAGCTAAAACTGTGTCCACAGGACAGAAAATTTGACATCCTAAATTATTGGGGGTTGGCTGTTCAGAACTGGTGACTTGTTCTACTTCTGATAAACTTAACAAAAGCGGGTTGCTGAGTGGTAGTGGCCCGAAACAGTAAATACGTAAAAAACTAAAATTGAATAGCTAAAAATAATTTGAAATTCCATTTGAAATTGCCAAAATTGTTGAAAACGTCACTGAACAAAACAATACACAGCAAGCTCAGTAAACGAGGAACTACTAAGTAAGTAGAAGGAACTAATGGCACAAATTAATATTTTTGTTGGGTCTGTGTCTCACCTGCCTGCCACTATATTAAATTGTTTAATAAGTGCTATTACATAAATTAGATATGACTGTTCAAATTAGTGTGAAATTCTGTGAATTGATTATCTTTGTTTTGTCATTTATCTTATAATAAATGTCAGGATGCTGAATACATTCAATATTATATTAACATTTATTAACATTACCTGTAATCTAGTTATAAACATTAATATTAATGAAAAGTTTTATAACTTTCAGTTATAAAATACGTCTTACTGGACTCTTTGGTATAGGTGTAGCATCTTTGTAGTTTGACAGCACTTTGGTTGGCCTTGTTGCTGTTTAAAGTGCTTTATAAGTTATTATTATAAGTAAAGTGGTATGGTAAGTTGGGCGACACCATCAGGTTTAGTCACATATTCAGTGCTTAATTTGAGCTGGATCCTGCTAGAACAGGATCTGGGAACTCTCTTATTTTGACAGGGTGCGTTCCGGTAACTCATTGCTTGGATCCAGTAACTCTCAGGCTTTCTAATGATAAAGTTATGAACAAATATGACTGAATTGAATTAATACAATTTATATTATTTATGTAAACTGAAAATAATTACGGTACATAAACACTAATTTTAAAGACAACAGCCACGATCTACCTCTTGAAGTAGGAGTGTTTCCCCTACCATTATAGTACAAGCGGGGCATCCTGTCTAAAGAACCGAGCGCCCCGTCTACCGACCCCCACCCCAAACAACTTTTGGCACTGACGTAACGCAATAGCAGCTCACAATGCAGGTGTGCTAGCTAAAAAGCTTAAGGGAGCCTCTTCCCTCATGCTGAACCCTCACAGTGAAT
>JBBPBX010000715.1:0-27176 GCA_038048925.1 Garcialebias charrua | reverse complement strand
CCCAAAAAAAGCTGTTGATGTAAACAGCAAGCTGCGCAGCTCAGGGTGTGTCTCCACCCACCCACCCCCCAATTGCGTGCTATGGCCAGAGCTACGGCCAGAACATACACCACTCAGAATAGGTTCGCTGGGCCATGGGCAACGTCTCCTCTTGTTGTACATTTGTAAATAATCAAAATAAAATTTCGCAATAACTGGACATTTAGGGCCGGAGATTTGAGTTGCCAGTGTTGCACCATATTCTGTGACCATCATACATTGTGACCGTGGGGGGCGCTGTTGCATTTTTAATTATACTATGCAATACCTGATAAACACTGTCATATTCTGTGACTGTCTATATTTCCATCATAATCGTGATTTTAGAGGGCAGATGTTAATTTTTATTCTTTGGAGGATGGAGGCTAACTCTCTCCTTCCCTGAAAGAATAAAAAGTAAAATCTGATCTCAAATTCCATGACTACAGTATTAAGGAAATATAGACGTCACAGAATATGATAGCGCTTATCAGATATTGTGACCACACTAACTTAAAGAAACACATTAAATACTTGAACCAAACTGTTTCTGCTGACTCTCTACTTCCTCTAAGGAATAAAAAGTAACATCTGACCACTAATATCATGATCATTATGAAAATATACTGTAGATGTCACAGAATATATATATATATATTTTTTTTTTTTTTCATGTGCCCTTTATTTATACAGGTACCGGTAGTCTCATTGCGCCACGAGAACTCATTTTCAAGAGAGACCTGTTTAGGGAGCAGATGGTGGGGGTTAAGGGCCTTGCTCAGGGGCCCAGGGTGGGGCGAATGGGGGTGGAGGCAGGTGTGGGTGTTTCATCTTTTCCACCCATATTTGATGTTGTCGGTACCGGGGCTTGAACCGGTGATCTTCCGATCACAGGCCCACGTTCTCTAACCTCTGTGCCACCACTCCCCCAATGGTCACAGAATACGATAGTGTTTATCCGGTACTGCAAAGTATGGTGTAAAAATGCAACAGCGCCCCCAACGGTCACAATATACGATGGTCACAGAATATGGTGTAACACGGGATCCAAGCAAACGGTTACCGGAACGTATCCTGTCAAAATAAGAGAGTTCCTGGATCCTGTTCTGGCAGGATCAGGCTCAAATTAAGCCCTGCTTGAAGGAATATACATAAGATAAAACAAAATAATATATTTCACTTGTCCATCAGTTTTCCACAACACAATGGTATTTTCCCCCCAAACAAAAATGGTCATTTGACGTGGGGATGATGTCACACTGACTTCAATTCAATTCGATTCAATTCAATTTAACCTTTACAGTATTTATAGATGTTAGTCTCATTGAGCCTTGAGGACTCATTTACAAGAGAGACTTGTTAACTACATAAATATTTTCTGTCAAAGATCAGGCCGGTTTCTTAAAGGGGACCACACATTCAAAATTCACTTTTTAATGTTTTTTTACTCAACTTTGGGTATTTACTTCATAAAAAAACAGTCCTAAGGCCAAAAAAATGCACCCAGTGGTTTATTTACTCTAAGTAGATTTATTTTACTGTGATAATATAGGTTTCGTTTTTGAAATAAACTGGAAATCAATCTCGCTTGTGACGTCACAAGCGAGAGGACAACCCACCCCAACCTGAGTCCAGCCCCTCACCTAGCAACCCCATGTTAGGCTCAACCCACTTCTGTATTAAACACATGACTGTTGTTTTTCATGATTTCATCTCATCTTTTGTTTATATGTTATTAATTTCATGTGTACAGCACTTTGTTGCAGCTGTGGTTTTTTAAATGGCTTTATAAATAAAGTATAATTGTTATTTTTATGTTTTAGTTCAATTTTTAGTGTATTTGCGATCTCTCCCAACGCGCCGCCGGCAAAAATTAAACGAGCATACCCCCGGCGTAGAGACCGGTTGCGACGGGACCCTCTTCTGGCTTGATGGAGCGGAGCTTCAACTGTACAGCCTCACTGAAGCCTCACAGGAGCCTCGCAGCAGCGAGGACCTTCTCCTTACGGATTAATTTACGGGAGACACTTGGTGAACTTTGTGTTGTCTTGACTGGAACAGCGATAACTCCCAAAATCGCCGCGTGCAACGAGCGGAGCTGGCGAACACCGGAAGAGGAACAAGCTAACATTAGCATCGGATTCGGGTGGTCTAATGCTAAAAGGAGCAGCAAATTGCGGCGCGCTCAGACGGGTTTCGGTAAGTTATCTTAAGCTAGCACTAACAGTAAGTCAAATGAGTAATAAAAAAAGAGCTAATTTTAAAACAACAACACATTACAGATACTGGCTGTTACAGAGGGCGTAAACAGATCGTTGAAGGGCGTGGACTTCAGAACTTCTATCAGAAACCGGTCATTCAAAACGAAAGTTAAAAATGGCAGAATTAAAAAGGGTATAATTGATTATCTATGTTGAGTTTTATTCTATGTTCTTGTTGACTTCCTGTTGTGGGCGGAGACTTACACAGGAGGGTGCAATTTACTAATAAAAGGCCAGCTGCTCTGATGAGCGCTCTTCTCACTCAGGACAAATGCAACTGATGGTGTGTTGTGTTTTCCTCCGTCATTATCCGGCATTTCCAACCCTTGCTTTAAACAATGGCTGCGTCAACAGGTTATGGGCCCAGAAGGGAGTTTGGAAGCCGATGGAACCGACTATGCTTTGATGGAGATGAAAAGAAGTACGAGTTGTGGGAGACAAAGTTTTTAGCCCACTTACGTCTGCTTGGGCTGAAGGACACAATATTTCTGAGGGGCGTACCCGATGACGTGGAAGAAGACGCCACCAAAAATGAAGAAGCATATGCTGAATTAATTCAAGTCTTGGATGATAAAAGTCTTTCTCTTGTCATGAGAGATGCTGCAGATGATGGCAGAAAAGCCTTGAAGATCCTCAGAGACCACTTTGCAGGTTCTGGTAAGCCAAGAGGGATCAGTCTGTACACGGAGCTGACATCTCTACAGAAAGGTGTCAATGAAAACGTCACTGACTATATTATCCGGGCAGAAACTGCAATCACGGCGCTGCGTAATGCAGGAGAAGTTTTGAGTGATGGCCTGTTGACAGCAATGATTTTAAAAGGACTGCCTGATGAGTTCAAACCATTCTCTGTATATGTTACACAGAGTGATGAAGAATTAACTTTTGCACAATTTAAAACGAAGTTGAGAAGCTATGAGAGCACAGAAAAGTTATGTGTTGCTGGCTCAACTGAAGACAGTGTGATGAAAATTAAAGGAAGAGACAACTGGAAATCAAAAATCACCTGTTACAACTGCGGCCAGAGAGGGCACAAAGCCCTGGATTGTTCTTCAACCTCGGGCGAGCGCAGAGAGCTGAAACAGTGGTGTGGTTTCTGCAAGAGCGCCACGCATAAAGACGTAAATTGTCGGCGGAAGGGACGAGACAAGATTAAACAAGCGATGGATGAGGAGGACCACACGTTCGCTTTCAAGGTGAAGCAAACCAACGACGCCCAGATCTACGGCATGAAGGTGAAGGGTCTCATGGTCGACTCTGGTGCAACAAAGCACATTGTGACAGACGCTGCAAAGTTCAAGGATTTCGACTTGACTTTTAGGCCTCAAAGCCATATTTTGGAGTTGGCTGACGGCGAGAGGGCCAGTGGGATCGCACTGAAGAAAGGCACCGCAAGAGTTCGTCTGAGAGACAGCAACGGCCGAATTGTGGAGATAATGTTGATGGATACATTATACGTGCCGTCGTTCTCCCAGGATATATTTTCTGTTAAAGCTGCAACTGCCCATGGAGCAACAGTCATCTTTAAAGAGGGACAGAATCGGCTCATCCATAAAAATGGTACAGTTTTTGATATAAATGTTTATGATAGAATGTTCTATTTAAATACCCTTGATGATGACGTTGATGAGTGCAATGCCTGCTATGACATCCAGACGTGGCATGAAATATTAGGTCACTGTAATTATGATGATGTGTCAAAGTTGGAAGGTGTTGCAGATGGAATGAAAATTAGAGGTAAAACTGAAAAACCTGATCTAAAATGTGAAATATGCATACAGGGTAAATTTGCTCAGACCAGGAGTAGAGTTCCTGATGAAAAAGCTAAAAATGCACTAGATCTTGTACATGCAGATCTGGCTGGACCAATAGAACCAGCTGCTAAAGACGGGTTCAGATATACCTTAGCTTTCACAGATGATTATTCAGGTGCTATATTTACCTATTTTCTGAAAGCTAAGAGTGATACTGTGAAAGGAACAGAAAAGTTTATAGCAGATGTGGCACCTTATGGGAAAATAAAGTGTTTAAGATCAGATAATGGAACTGAGTTTACGTCTAAAGAGTTCCAATCATTGCTTAGTCAAAATGCTATAAAACATGAAACTTCTGCTCCTTATTCTCCCCATCAGAATGGGACAGCTGAGAGAACATGGAGAACTGTCTTTGAAATGGCAAGATGCATGCTAATTGAGAGTAATCTGCCTAAACATTTATGGACCTATGCAGTTCAGACGGCTGCAATTATCCGAAACAGATGTTACAACAGACGTGTTGAGCAGACTCCATATTATATGTTAACAGGAAAGAAACCTGATCTGTCAAAAATGAGAACTTTTGGATCTGAATGTTATGCATATAAATATGATAAGAAAAAATTGGACCCACGTTGTGAAAAGGGAATTTTTGTTGGTTATGACAAAAATAGTCCTGCATATCTTGTTTTTTATCCAGATACAGGAAGAGTACTTAAGAATAGACTGGTAAAATTTATCACAAAAAGTACCAATGAATGTGACACTCAAACTGACGACATAGATGAGAATATTTACCTCAAAAAGAAAGTTGAAAGTGAGCAATTGAAACCAGATTTGAGTACAATTATCTCACAAGAGAATAAAACTGAGACTTATGATACAGAAGAGAACTTAGATCAAAGTGAAGGTAACCTTGGTGCACGTTATCCTACAAGAGAAAGGAGACCTCCCAAGTATTATCAGGATTATGAAATGAAATGTGAAGATGATCAAGTGAACATGAACATTGACTATTGTTATAGGATTGCATGTGACATGCCTAGAACAGTGAAAGAAGCTATGAGCTCACCACAATCAGAATTATGGGCCAAAGCTATGAAGGAAGAAATGGACTCTTTAATAGAGAATAATACTTACATCCTAACTTCATTACCAGAAGGTAAGCAAGCAGTGGGGGGTAGATGGGTATTTACTATTAAAGAAAATCCTATTGAGACACTTTATAAAGCTAGATACGTAGCAAAAGGCTATAATCAGGTTGCTGGTATTGATTATGATGAGACTTTTTCTCCAACAGCAGATATGACTTCTGTGCGTGTTCTAATGCAGCTTGCTGCTCAATATGACTTAGAATTGCATCAAATGGATGTTAAAACAGCATATTTACATGCCCCTATCGATTGTGAGATATTTTTAGAACAACCGGAAGGATTTGAAGTGATAACAGAGACAGGAGAGAAATTGGTATGTAAGCTAAATAAATCACTTTACGGTCTGAAACAGTCAGGAAGAAACTGGAATAGAATGTTACATGATTTTCTTATTGAAAATGACTTTGTACAGAATCCTGCTGACCATTGTGTTTACAGTAAAGAAAATGAACATGAGAAAGTGATCTTGATTATTTGGGTTGATGACCTTATCATTGCAGCTAGTAATGACCAAATTCTACAAAGTGTGAAGAAAATGTTGGCTGCAAAGTTTAAAATTAAAGATCTTGGAAAACTTAAACATTTTTTAGGAATTGATTTTACACAGAACCACGGTCAAGTAAAAATGAACCAGAAAAGATATATCATGAAAATCTTGGAGAGATTTGGTATGACTGACTGCAAACCAAGGTCAACCCCATGTGAAAGTAAACTGAAGTTTGACGATGAAGGTCAACCTGCTGATCATAAAAAGTATCGTGAAATAGTGGGGAGTTTGATCTATGTAATGATGAGCACTAGGCCAGACTTAAGTTTTATTGTCAGTAAATTATCACAATATTTGTCTAAACCGAATGAACAACATTGGGTTGCAGCAAAACATGTATTAAGGTATCTGAAATGTACACTAAATCAGGAATTATGCTTCAAGAAAAACAGTGTAAATCTTAAACTTGTGGCATACTTGATCTTACACACTTGGACTAAGCCCCTCTATTTGTAACTGGGTACTAGACTTCTTAACAGACAGACCACAGTCCGTGAAGATCCACAACTTCTCCTCCTCCACCATAACCCTCAGCACTGGCTCTCCTCAGGGATGTGTGCTGAGCCCCCTTCTGTTCACTCTGCTCACATATGATTGTACAGCCACACTTCCAGGCTGTCATATTGTTAAGTTTGCAGATGATACAGCGGTGGTGGGATGCATCACAAACAATGATGAGTCCAGCTACAGACAGGAGGTGGAACACCTGGAGAGCTGGTGCAAAGAGAATAATCTTCACATGAATGTGAAGAAGACAAAGGAGATGATTGTGGACTTCAGAAGGAACAAACACACCCATGCCCCACTGAAAATAGGTGGGTCTGCAGTGGAAGTGGTCTCCAGCTACAAATACTTGGGTGTACACATGAATGATAACCTCAGCTGGAGCAACAACACCACCAGCCTGATCAAGAAAGGTCATCAGAGACTCTACTTCCTCAGACGGCTGAGACGAGCTGGTCTGAGCAGCCCAGTTCTCACCTCCTTCTACAGGTGTGCAGTGGAGAGCATCCTGTGCTCCAGCATCAACGTGTGGCATGGAGGCTGCACAGTTGAAGAGAGGAAAGCTCTGCAGAGAGTGGTGAAGGCTGCACAGAAGTCTGTTGGAGTCAGTCTCCCCACAATCACAGACATTTATACCTCCAGATGCAGGAAAAGAGCCACCTGCATCATGAAAGACCTCACTCATCCAGCACACTCACTCTTTGCCCCACTCCCCTCAGGACGGAGGTTGAGGAGCATCAAGTGTAGAACCACTAGACTGAGGAACAGCTTCTACCCTGAGGCTGTTAGACTCATGAATAAATAAAAATAAAATAAAAAATAAACACTGCAAAATATCACATCATACTGATGCTGATCTGTTTTCTTGTTGCTGTGTTCATCTGTGTTCATCTGTGACCATCTGCTCATACAAACTCATGTTCGTGCTGCTGTTTATTCCCACTATATTAGGCTTAGTGTATTACTAGTTGATGTTTTTCTTAGTTAATTCTAGATGTTATTACTGTTTTTCTCTTTCATTTGTTGTTGGATGTAACTGGGACCTCGTGTACATAATCTCGTTTTCATCACATGTACCACATGCGGTGCAAATGACAATAAAGACTCTCTGACTCTGACTCTCTGACTCTCTGATACTGTGATGCAGACTGGGCAGGAGATCAGAAGGACAGACGGAGTGTGTCTGGTTACTGTTTTAGTTTATCTGAAACTGGACCCATTGTTTCCTGGAAGTCTAAAAAGCAATCCACAGTTTCTTTATCTACATGTGAAGCTGAATACATTGCCTTGGCTGCTGCTGCACAGGAAAGTATGTATCTTGTGAATCTGGTGAATGGAATGGACTTTGGATGTGAATATGCACCTGTGATCATTTTTGAGGACAATCAAAGTGCAATTGCTCTTACTAAAAGTCCGGTCCACCGCCAAAGATGTAAACACATCGACATTCGATATCACTTTATTAGATCAGCACTTAGTGATAGAAAAATAACTCTCTCTTATTGTCCAACAACAGAAATGGTTGCTGATATCCTAACAAAGCCTGTAACTAATGGAAAAATTTGCATGTTTTGTTTTTGGTATGTAAATGTATTATGTCAACATAAGAACAAGTGGGGGTGTTGAGTTTTATTCTATGTTCTTGTTGACTTCCTGTTGTGGGCGGAGACCTACACAGGAGGGTGCAATTTACTAATAAAAGGCCAGCTGCTCTGATGAGCGCTCTTCTCACTCAGGCCAAATGCAACTGATGGTGTGTTGTGTTTTCCTCCGTCATTATCCGGCATTTCCAACCCTTGCTTTAAACAATGGCTGCGTCAACAATCTAAGATTATTTTGTGCATTAAATTGAAGGAATNATAAAGATTTAAACTATACATTGAATTTAGAAATGTGCTGATGTTATTTGAATCTGTTTTATTTCCCAGGTCAATATTAAAGTCTCCACACAAGAAAACTTTTTTATTTAAACTCTTTTCCAGTAGTTGATCGATATACACAACTTATGGATATGTTTTTAGCATGTTCGTTTAATATTTCTATTGTTATTATTTCCATAAGATTGTCAACAATTATTGACATTTCTTTAATTATTCTACACTTTATTTCATTTTTGACAAATAGAGCTACTCCACCACCTTTTTTATTGTTTCTGTTTAAATGATATAATTCATATCCTTCGATGTGAACATTATTTTTGTTTTCATCATTAAGCCATGTCTCTGACAGTGCTATTAATGTAAAAGTTCTGTTTAACTGTTTTAAATAATCTGTTATTTTGGATATATTTGCATTTATACTTCTACTATTGATGTGAATAATAGAGAGATCTCCATTTGTTATATTGATGTCATTAAACTTTTCTTCATTATAGTATTCACAGTCTTTTATAGCAGGATAAAAGTTTGCATCAACCATATCTTCAACATTATATATTTTAAATTCTGAGTCTTCGTTTGTTGCTGTCATGTTTTAATCTATTTGTTTGTTTGTTCATTTCTGTCAATTTTGTGTATGAACATGTGATAGTGATTGGTGATTTGTCATTTTTGAGCTCATCCAAATGTTTCTAAGTCTTTCAGATCTTTTATTATTTTAGCTTGCGAATTTTCATGTACTTTGATCCAGATGTTTCCGTTTCTTGTCCAAGTTTTTTTTATTTTTTCCTCCTTTTTCAACAACCTTGCTGCATGTGCAATGTTTGCGTTTTTTTTAGTTAGGTGTTCATTCATGAAGACCATAGTTTTTGCGAGTTTCTTTGACTGCATCATTACCCTGTTTCTTTGATTCCTTCCAATGAATCTCACGACTACTGACGGTTTAAGTTTGTTAACTCTATTGGGCAGTGTGTAACAGGTGGAAATGTCATCACGTTTAATGTCAATGTCTTTGCCATTTAAGAAAGTGACTACCTGATTCTCCAGAGACTGCAGTTGTTCTGGTAGTCCTCCTTCACTCGTGTTAACGCCTTTAGTTACATCAGCCGATGACCAGCGTTTAAGCTCGAGTCCAGAAATGACCAGATTCTCGCCTCTTATGTATTGTTCCATGTCCTCACACTTTTGCTCCAATTGAGCTAATCGTTCTTCTCTGATGACCTCCTGAGCTTTCATTTGTTTCATTTCCTCTACCAGTTGATTAAAGTTTTTTTGCTCAGCTCTCAAACTTGCAAGTTCCACATTGAGAACGTTTACTGCATTTTTCAATTCCTCTATTAACTCCATATTTTTATCCACCGATTTGTTACTCGCCGACTCCTGACTCTGTGGCTCCGATTTCTTTTTTCTACTAGGACTCATCTCGCCTGCTTCTTCTGGTCTGGATACAGAAATTCACTGTTCCACAGCAACTCGCTCGCCGATCCGCTCCCGTCCGCAGCAACTCGTTCGCTGCTCTGCTCCCGTCCACAGCAACTCGCTCGCTGCTCTGTTCATGTCCATCAGTAACCAGCTTGCTTCCCGTCCAACAGCAACTCGATCGCCTCTCTGCCTCCGTCTTCAGGAACTCGCTCGCTGTCCTGTTCCCGTCCAACAGCAACTCACACGTTGCTCTGCTCACGTACAACCAGCTTGCTGCACTGCTCCCGTCCAGCAGCAGCTCGCTGCACTGCTCCCGTCCAACAGCAACCAGCCTGTTGCTCTGCTCCCGTCCAACAGCAACCAGCCTGTTGCTCTGCTCCCGTCCAACAGCAACCAGCCTGTTGCACTGCTCCCGTCCAACAGCAACCAGCCTGTTGCTCTGCTCCCGTCCAACAGCAACCAGCTCGCTGCACTGCTCCCGTCCAGCAGCAACCAGCTTGTTTCTCTGCTCCCGTCCAACAGCAATTGCAGTTGCTCTGCTCACGTCCAACAATAACCAGCTTGCTGCTCTGCTCACGTCCACAACAAACAGCTTAGCGCAGGTCCTGTCCACCAGCAACCAGTTCAGCTCAGCTTTCGTCCATCTGGGGCCTGGATTTAATTTATTGTCCCACAGCAGCACTCCAATGCCTCTCTGGCCTCACCAGTTCACAGACTACAGATTTTCAGCCCGTAGCAACAATCCCCAACTCCGTGGTGTTTTGCCGCATTAGCTTTTATCAGCAGCACATGGCTAGCGTTAGCTTGTAGCCTGTAGCCTCCACTCCCAGCCCCGTTTTGTTCTTTCGCTGCAACAAAGCACCTCCAGCGTGCCGGCCCGCGTTTCTTCGTAACAACCAGCGTATTTTTCCGGTTTAATTGTTCACGAAGCCCGCAGCTACGGCACCCGGTTACGGTGACCCAGCTCGTTTAGCTTTGATTAGCCCGGTTTGTAGCTACGCTAGGCTAACTCTCGGCAAAAACTCACGGACACGTTGGCTTGTAGATTCATAATTCTGGATCGCATCAATGTGAAAAGTAAATAAAGTCCGTGTGACCACCCGCTCATGGGATTAGACAACAAACAGATTTATCACAGAGGGAAGATCGATCAAGACGCACAGAAACATTGTATTTAGTTTAAAAGATTAGTTACCGGTAACCACAAGAGGATCACCAAACCAGTAGTCCAACAGAGATACTGGCTGTTACAGAGGGCGGAGTTAATGTAAACAGAGTTTTGACGGGCGTGGACTTCAGAGCTCATAATCATAAACCGATCGTTTAGAACGGAAGTTAGAAATGGCAGAATTAAAAAGGGTATAATTTATTATCTAAGAAATTTTTTGTGTATTAAATTGAATGAACAGGGTCTGGATAGCACACAGACATACCATAAAAAATTTAAAAACCCATCTGAGGTCCCCTTTAAAGGAGACCAAATATTGGTCCTATAAATTTTTATGGTATGTCTGTGGGCTATCCAGACCATGTTCATTCAATTTAAAGGTGCTATGTGTAACTTTCTGTTGTGCTCAGGACTTAGAAATATTTTCAGCAGGGAAAAGCATTCTGCTCCCTCACAGTCCATGCTCTGCTGAACTTGAGTTCTGCTCCGCCCCCTGCTGCATGTCCGCTCAGAGCCGCTTCAATATTCTGTGTTTATATGTTAATAAAACATTCTAATAAAATAAAATAAAACCATGAAGCACTGGCCCAGCAACACAAAAACACGCTGAAATCAGCAGAGCTTCACGCAGCCACGTTGGACATGATTTAATTCGCTCGTGACTTCCTCATTTCTGTCAGTGGAGGTCTGGAATGTCTGGAATGCTCCGCCTCCTCTACATGTCCCGTCTCAGCGCTGCGAAGTTCTGTGATTATATGTTAATAAAACGTTCTAAAAAATAAAATAAAACCATGAAGCACTGGTCCAGCAACACAAAAACACCCTGAAATCAGCAGAGCTTCACGCAGCCACGTTGGACATGAGTTTTTTTTCTCTCGTGACAAATCCATTTCCTCATTCCTGTCAGTGAAGGATGAAGCGATCACTTGACTTTTGGCAAAAAAACAAAAGAAAAGTCCAGCTCTGGGATGAAGAAGGGATATTTAATACATTTGTGTCACATACAAATCAGTCCTGCATCGCTTTGCAATCCTTTGAATGAGAACGTGCGCGGCGCTGGGGCTGGGACAGGCGGGGGCGTGGGTTGGGGCGTGACAAACAACTCTGTTTTTATTGGCTGGTCATTGTCCGGGTCACTCTGTGTTTTTAGTGTTTTTATAAATGCTGATAGAGAAGCAAGGGGACTATAGTTTTTTTCAGAGATTACTTTGTCTAACATCAGTCTGTCAGTAGATAGTGACAGAGTGAAGAAATATGTTAAAAATATATTGTTAGAAAAGTTAGACTGCACTACAAAGTTACATAGTGCAGCTTTAATGCACAAAATAATTCTTAGATAATAAAATATTCCCTTTCTAGTTGTGCCTTTTCTGACTTCCGTTCTGAACAGGCTGTTTATGATAAGGCCACGCCCTTCAAAAATCTGTTTACATTAACTCCGCCCTCCAAAGGGGACCCTGAGTCAGACCCAGAGGCAGACGCCATTTTGGGCAGGGCAAATGAGGCGCTGACGCGTCGCATAGGCCGCTGAGAAACATCCATAAGTTCACCCTCCATGTTAAAAAACTCTTCGTCTGACTCTTCGAAAACGAGCAATAAGTAGGGGTGCACCGATTTCAATTTTCTGGCCGATCACCGATTTTTAGAAAGTCTGACCTGCCGATTCCGATTTTCCGATACCGATTTTCAGATGTGAAAAGGTCAAAATGTACCTTAAATTTTCCAATCTTACTTTATTGTAAACAAAGTTTAACCATAAAAAAATCAGTTCATTTTACTCTTTCACTTGTTACATTTTAAATTAATTTTTATTTTCATTTAAAAATTTAAAAAACAAAAAAAGATAATGCAGCATGTGTAACATTTTCAAGTCAGTGGGTAATAAGAAATAACACTCGCACAGGTAAGTTTGTCCTCACAGACTTATTCCAGTCATTTTTTCATTAGTGGCAGGTTTTTCTTGATGAACAAAAGCATTTCTGCTTTGTCACCAGACAGGCGACTTCTTTTCTCATCTACTACATGTCCAGCCAACTAAACAGGCGCTCGCTTTCAATGCTTGTGCATGGGGCAGAGAGATAGGTTCAGGCAAGATGAGGGAAACAATTTTCATTAATCCTCCAGTAGACCAATGGGTCCTGGCCCCTTTCGACAGGAAAGAAACAGGTAGTTCTGTACCTGCATAGCTGAAGGGCTGGCCAGCTGTTGCTCCTTTTCAATGTTCTCCTTTAAGATTTTGTCGTGAACTGCAAACAGTAGACTACACCTTTTTGCTGCAGATTCATCGATGTCAGGAGGTCCCACTTCAGAGAATGTTCCTGCAGCAGGTGTGCATCTGGTCCCCCCCTCTGCTGAGAAGTAGCGATTCTTGTACCTTGTTTTGCATAAACAAAGAAAGATGGGTCAATCATTGTGTTTTGTATACATTAAAAGTTTTTTTAAATTGCATGTAAATAAAGAAATGCATTTCTTTATTTACATGCAATTTAAAAAAAACATTTACCGGTACATTAAATTTAAAATAAAAATTTCTTGATAGAAATTTTCAATCAAGAAATGTTTATTTTAAATTTAATTTAAATGTTTCTTGAAATATAGTAGTAGGCTAAAAGTAATAAAAGTAAAGGGTACGGACATTTTTGTTAAACCGAAGTATCGAACCTGTCAGGGAGTGGCAGCCATCCCTACAGTACCAGCTTGAGGGGTAGATCAACTTCTATAAAAGGCATAAGTTTATGGAATAGTTTGGACTGTGATATTAAAAATGAGAAATCATTATTTTTATTTAAGAAAAAGATCAAGAATATTCTGTTAACAAGATATATATAAGTTTGTAAATATCTATTAATTATAATGAGTAATGTGACTAATTATATGTTCTTTGCTATGCTATTTTACTTTCATTGCTTGATTTTGTTTGTTTAAAAATGATTTGTTAAGAAGGGGCAGATATGATAAGATATTCTTCTTCTTCTGCTACCTTTTATTTTATATGTATTTTATTTATTTGAATTTGAAATGGTATTTGTGTTTTTAATTATTATTAAATAAATAAACGTTTAAAATAAAATAAAATAAATATAATTGTGACTAAAATAGAATATTCACGTTACTTACCTTGGATCCAGAGTAGTGGCCAAGCTGTACAGAAGCTCATGCAGCATCTTCTCACAACAGCCTCCAGCAATGTAGTTTTGGCTTTACGTTTGGCTTTTGTACAGCTGAGAGTATTTGGATTAACTTTTAGCAGGCTGCGGGTGTCTCTCAAAACGTGGCCCTCCGGTACTGAAACATCAGAAAAATATCTCCGCCTCGGCATATAATATCGTGCATCAAGCTTCTAAAACCTTTGTCCTCAACGACTGAAAAGGGCTGGTCGTCTAATGCCATGAACTCCATCACTTTCCTCGTGGTAAGCTTTGCTCTTTTCGTTGCTCATAAAAGCTAACAGCAGCTGTGAAAACCACCGACTGGCTCTTTGATAGCGCTAGCTTCTTTAGCTTAGCATTAGCTTGGTTGCTCGCTTCAAACGTTGCACACTTGGCTGCGTGGCGATTTCTTAAATAGCGAACAAGGGTTGTTGTATTAAAGGTTTTGGTTGTGGCTCCACCACGACTTACTTCGGCTTTACACAAGTTGAGATCTTTTGCTCATTTTAAAATAGTACAACTTCCAAACAGACAACATGGCTGCTCCGGGTTGCCTGTGTTGACCATAGACATACATTATATATAGATATCTATGGTGTTGACTGTGTACTTGGGCGCATGTGCAGACGTGACCTGGTGGGCGGTCTATATAAGATATCTATGGTCAGCCCCCTCTCCGCCCCCTCCCCCCACCCCCTCGCTCACAGCAGAGAAAAAAGGGACAGCGGCTGATTTTCAGACTTTTGCGGCGATCGGTGGATAAAATCGGCTTCTCATTTAACGATCGGCCGATCGCCGATTTCCTCAAAATAAGGAAATCGGGGCCGATCGATCGGCCGGCCGATTTATCTGTGCATCCCTAGCAATAAGGTTGCAGAGTAACACACTGGCTGCTAACTGCTATACAAGCTCTCTCTAGCGGGGACCGCTTTTTTTGACGGACCACATCCGGCGCGGACCGGATATGGTCCGTGAGCAGTCGTCCGGTTGATTTAAGAGCCCGTAAATAAGTTTTTTCGTTTTTACTGATAGATAGTTATTAGCGGTACTGCATTTTAACAACAACGAAACATCGAACTCTGAGATGAACTCAGGAAAAACAACCGTGACGTCTTTTATACTGAAGTGGGTGGAGCATCACCAGGGGTTGCTAGGTGAGGGGCTGGACTCAGGTTTTTTTTTTTTTTTATTTTTTTTTTTTTTTTTATTTATAGAAAAAACAAGTACAAAAAAACTTACAATGTCAAACAAGGCTCGAGACTTAAGGCATGCATAGCACAAAAGAGAATAAAGGCACATAAACAAAAACAATAATGAGTTTTGGGCAGCTTACAACAGAAATTCGTTACAGATTGTTTTAGTTTTTAAAGCTTTGGCATTAGTACAGTACTTTAAAGTAGCTAAGTAAGAGGAAATATAATTAGAAAACACTATAAATCTAGGTTTTAGCAAGGAGAATTTACAACTGTGGATGTAAAATTTGGCTAAGAGTAGTATTAAATTTACAACAAAAACTTTCTCACTTGAAATATTTGGACAAAAGAAACCAAACAGTATAATTTTAGCGTCAAATGGTAGGTCAATTTCTAACTTTCTATTTACATACATGAAAATGTCTTTCCAGAACAGCTGAGTATGAGAACAGTCCCAGAAGAGATGGATGATGGTCTCCTCAGAGCTGTGGCAGAGTGAACACATTGGGTCTACGTTTGGACGGTACTTGGAGATTATATAGTTTACAGGATAACATTTATGCAGAATCTTTAGGGATACTTCTCGAATCTTATTAGTTATAAAGTATTTTCTAGGTAACAACCAAACATCTTTCCAACAGATATCATTAAATAAATTATCCCAGAAGAATATAGAAGCAGGTTTACTAATACATTCTCTAATTATTAATTCTCTAATACATTTGTTATTTGTTTTTTCACTTAAAAAAGGGTCAGAGTTACCAATGAATAATTCTTCAGTTAAATAGTTTGTGCTGTTGTGTACAGGATTTGACATCAACATTTTTACACCAGATGGAATTGCATCAAAGACAATTGCAAATTCTTTTGGTAGTACTGGAAAGTTATAGTTAAAAATTCACTGTAAGAGTAAGTGTTGCCGTCTTTGTTGAATAACTGATGTACATGAACTATTCCTCTGTCAAACTAGCCTGGTTGTAACCAGACCCTGTCCTTCACTGTGCAGTGAAGGGAAATGAGAATTGAGCGGAGCTGTGCAGGAAGGCGAGGGCCAGGCTAAGGGAAATGAGAATTGAGCGGAGCTGTGCAGGAAGGCGAGGGCCAGGCTACTGTCAAACCAATTTTTAAAGAAAATAGATTTATGTTTAAAACAAATGTCTTTGTTATTCCAAATATAGTATTTGTGTGGAGAGAAATTGTGTTTGTGAACCAGAGACCAGCACAAAAACAGCTGTTTGTGGAAATTGGAGAGTTTGATCGGAATTTTGTCAATGTTGTAATTACACCTTAAAATAAAAGATAGACCACCCAATGCTTCAAATACATGTGTTGAAATGAAGTTCCACAAAGAGTTTGGATTTAAGAGATATCTTTTGATCCATTTAATTTTAAAGGAGGAGTTTAGAGTCTGTAAGTCTAATACATTAAACCCACCAGAGCACAGCTTATTTATCATAACATTTTTTCGGATTAGATGAACCTTTTTTTTCCAAATAAAATCAAACAATGTTTTATCCACTTTTGAAATGATGTCCTTGGGAACCTCCAAGGCAGAAGTCGCATAAACCAAACTGGAGAGACCTTCAGCCTTAGAAAGTAATACACGACCGGAGATGGATAAATCTCTCTGTACCCATAAATTGAATTTTTTTTGAATTACAGTAACAAGGGGATTAAAGTTATCACTTAATCTTTGGTCCTCCTCTTTTATAATATAGATACCAAGGTATTTAACTTTGTGTTTTACTGGGATTCCTGAGATCTCTGTGTCATGACATGTTTTAATAGGGAGTAACTCACATTTAGATAAATTAAGGTTGAGACCTGAGGCTGCAGAAAATTCACCAAGCAGCTCAACAGCACACTTTACTTGAGAGCAATCTTTTAGAAATAGAGTTGTGTCATCTGCCAGTTGGCTCAGACATATTTCTCTACCAGCAATCTGAATACCTTTTATGCAGCTGTTTTTAATGAAATGTGCTAAAATCTCCATAGGAAGAAGAAACAAAAATGGAGAAATTGGACAACCTTGTCTAATTCCACGCTCAACATTAAATCTGCCAGAGGTTCCATGAGCTAGTTTAATTGAGCTATTGCCTCCAGCATAAAGGGTGCGTACTGATTTCTTAAAGTGCTCACCAAAACCGAACAGATCCAAAGTTTTAAATAAAAAATCATGTTCCAGTGAGTCAAACGCTTTATGGAAGTCAAGAAAGAGAACAAAACTATTTTCTGATATTAAATCTGCGTAGTCTAATAAATCTAAGATAAGCCTTATATTATCAATTATGTGTCTTCCCGCCATAAAACCATTTTGAGTTTCCCCAATAACATCATGAAGTACTTTTTTCAATTTATTTGCTAAGCATAATGCTAAAATTTTATAATCATTATTTAATAATGTGATGGGGCGCCAGTTGTCTAAAACTAATACATCTTTTTGTGGTTTTGGGATGAGTGTAATTAAGCCTTGGCATAGAGTGGACGGTAATTGTTCTTTATCTATACTTTCTCTAAAAACATTCAGCAAAAAGGGAGCAAGTTCTTCCGTGAATAGTTTGTAAAATTCAGAAGTTAGCCCATCAGTACCTGGAGATTTATTTAATTTAAGTTTTTTAATAGCCTCTGAGATTTCTGTAAGCGTAATGGGAGAGTCGCAAATTGATTTTTTGAAGTCTCCAATTGTCTTAATATTACCTAGATTGTTAAAGAAATCATTCATATGAGCAGGTGAAATGGTTGAGGTATATAGTTTTTTATAGAAGTTCTCACACATTTTAGATAGTTCTTTTGGATCTTCTATGATATCACCATTTGAAGAGAGTCTATTTATACTATTTTTATTTTGCCTTTGTTTTTCTAACTTAAAAAAATAGCTAGAATTTTGCTCACCCTCCTCTAACCATTTCGCTCTTGAACGTACAAATGCACCTTTAGCTTTATTGATATATAATTGATCAAGTTTTAGTTGTGCAGTTAGGAGATCTGCTTGCTGTTGTTCAGATAGATTTTCAGGCAATATGGATGATAGCGAGATTAATTTGGCTATCAGATTACTTTCATCTGATTTCTTTTCCTTTTTTAGTTTAGAACTTGTTTCTATAAACAATCTTCTCAGCTCATATTTTAAAAGCTCCCATTGTTTTTGATATTCCCCTGTATCTTCTGCAGTCTCAAAACGTTCTGAGATTTTTCTTCTTATTATTTCAATTAAAGATTCGTTTTGTAATAAAGAACTATTTAGTTTCCAGTATGCTGGGTATCTTTGAGTTGGCTTATCAGGAGATAAGTTTAAAGTTAATACAATTGCTTTATGGTCTGTTAATGGAGTAGGCATAATTTCTGTTTTGCAATTTAATTGAGTAAGGGATTCCGATATTAACCAAAAGTCTATTCTGGATCGTAAAGAACCAGCCTTGTTTGTCCAAGTAAATTCTTTACTATTTGGGTTAGTAACTCTCCAGATATCATGAAGACCTTGTTCATTCATAAAATCATTCAAAAAACAGTTGGTTTTATTTCTGCTAGGCCATCTGTCCAAATCATCATTTAATGTGACGTTGAAATCTCCTCCCAGTAATATTTTAATATCAGTAAACCTTTCCTTGATACTTTCAAAGGTAGTACTTAGTGTTTGAAATAATTCTTTGTTTTCTCTTGTGTTAGTGTACCCATAAACATTACCTAATAAAAAGAACTGGTTGCAGTAACAAAAAACTGTTAACACATAATGTCCATTTGGGTCAGACATAGTGTAAATAACCTTCTCCTTAAACTTGTGCTTCAGGGTTAACGTTCCAGCTGAGTGATGGTTTCCATGCGACATCCACAGGTCCTCGCCCCATTGTGATTTCCAGAAGTTGTGGTCATCTTCAGTAGAATGTGATTCTTGAACCAAGCAAAAGTCAGAATCAAACTGTTTCACATAAAGAAAAACTGCCTTGCGTTTAGTAATGTCTCTTAAGCCTCGAGCATTAACAGAAACAAATTTTAAAGTAGAAATGTTTAACAAACAAACAAACAAACAAACAAACACAAAAGTTAGAGCAGCGATTAACTCTTAGATTGAATTAATCAGAGTATTCTCCCTTTTCAGAACAACTGTTAGAAAATTTCTTTGTTATCCACAAAGGCCCTTCCATCCATCCATCCATCCATCTATCACGGAGCTTTAAACCTCACGGATCACGTGACTCAGACTAACCAATCAAGCTCCGAAGCAGCGAACCCTGGCCACTGTTTTTTTTTTCTTTTTCTCCAATGTTTATTATTATTGTTTTAGACGTGGCACGACACCCGTTAGCTTTACCTTCAGACTGATCGTCTATACTTTTCATCGATTTATAAACTTTGTATAACGTTTAGAGTAAATCCACCTTCTTGAGTTCGGCACAGTAACTGTGAAACGTTAGATCCACGAAAGCTAACAGATGTGGAGACAGCAGGCTAAACGACTGGAAGCTGCAGCAATGTCGGAGTTTCTGGACAAAACAGGCCCAGATCATGAAGAGGAACGGTCTCGTTTAAAATAAAAATAATGCAACAAAACAAAGTCCTGGATGCTGTTTTGAACCCCAGAGATCGTCTGAACCCATTAGGTTTGTATAATTACATTCATCTTATTTACTGTGATGATGTTAGCTTCAGTTTTTGTAGCTAAGTGACTTAGCATCTTTAGAGGATCGTGTGGAGCATTTGCTGTCGCACTTTCGCCACTTTTATCTCTTTTAAAATCCAGCCAGAACCTTGTTGATGGATATGAATTTAGTGGGGAAGTAATGTTAAACAAATAACACTAATAAGGTACAGACAACAATAGACAATCACATAAAAGCATATCAAAATGAAAAGTAAATAAAATAAATTATATAAAAATAAAACGAGCTACATTATAAATCGGTGTAAAATACTGTACTAAAAAGGGAACATGCCTGCATTGGTTTTTAGCCATGAACTTAACAGTTGTTTAACGTTCCCAAGGTGTTCCAGGTTCCAGGAGCCGAGTAGGCGAAAGTCCCTTTGCCTAGTTCGACAATTATCTAAAAATCTGAGCATTTAACAAATGTAAATCATTTTAAAGGGGACCTCAGATGTGTTTTTTAAATTTTTATGGTATTTCTGTGGGCTATCCAGACCCTATTCCTTCAATTTAATGCACAAAATAATCTTAGATTGTTGACGCAGCCATTGTTTAAAGCAAGGGTTGGAAATGCCGGATAATGACGGAGGAAAACACAACACACCATCAGTTGCATTTGGCCTGAGTGAGAAGAGCGCTCATCAGAGCAGCTGGCCTTTTATTAGTAAATTGCACCCTCCTGTGTAGGTCTCCGCCCACAACAGGAAGTCAACAAGAACATAGAATAAAACTCAACACCCCCACTTGTTCTTATGTTGACATAATACATTTACATACCAAAAACAAAACATGCAAATTTTTCCATTAGTTACAGGCTTTGTTAGGATATCAGCAACCATTTCTGTTGTTGGACAATAAGAGAGAGTTATTTTTCTATCACTAAGTGCTGATCTAATAAAGTGATATCGAATGTCGATGTGTTTACATCTTTGGCGGTGGACCGGACTTTTAGTAAGAGCAATTGCACTTTGATTGTCCTCAAAAATGATCACAGGTGCATATTCACATCCAAAGTCCATTCCATTCACCAGATTCACAAGATACATACTTTCCTGTGCAGCAGCAGCCAAGGCAATGTATTCAGCTTCACATGTAGATAAAGAAACTGTGGATTGCTTTTTAGACTTCCAGGAAACAATGGGTCCAGTTTCAGATAAACTAAAACAGTAACCAGACACACTCCGTCTGTCCTTCTGATCTCCTGCCCAGTCTGCATCACAGTATCAGAGAGTCAGAGAGTCAGAGTCAGAGAGTCTTTATTGTCATTTGCACCGCATGTGGTACATGTGATGAAAACGAGATTATGTACACGAGGTCCCAGTTACATCCAACAACAAATGAAAGAGAAAAACAGTAATAACATCTAGAATTAACTAAGAAAAACATCAACTAGTAATACACTAAGCCTAATATAGTGGGAATAAACAGCAGCACGAACATGAGTTTGTATGAGCAGATGGTCACAGATGAACACAGATGAACACAGCAACAAGAAAACAGATCAGCATCAGTATGATGTGATATTTTGCAGTGTTTATTTTTTATTTTATTTTTATTTATTCATGAGTCTAACAGCCTCAGGGTAGAAGCTGTTCCTCAGTCTAGTGGTTCTACACTTGATGCTCCTCAACCTCCGTCCTGAGGGGAGTGGGGCAAAGAGTGAGTGTGCTGGATGAGTGAGGTCTTTCATGATGCAGGTGGCTCTTTTCCTGCATCTGGAGGTATAAATGTCTGTGATTGTGGGGAGACTGACTCCAACAGACTTCTGTGCAGCCTTCACCACTCTCTGCAGAGCTTTCCTCTCTTCAACTGTGCAGCCTCCATGCCACACGTTGATGCTGGAGCACAGGATGCTCTCCACTGCACACCTGTAGAAGGAGGTGAGAACTGGGCTGCTCAGACCAGCTCGTCTCAGCCGTCTGAGGAAGTAGAGTCTCTGATGACCTTTCTTGATCAGGCTGGTGGTGTTGTTGCTCCAGCTGAGGTTATCATTCATGTGTACACCCAAGTATTTGTAGCTGGAGACCACTTCCACTGCAGACCCACCTATTTTCAGTGGGGCATGGGTGTGTTTGTTCCTTCTGAAGTCCACAATCATCTCCTTTGTCTTCTTCACATTCATGTGAAGATTATTCTCTTTGCACCAGCTCTCCAGGTGTTCCACCTCCTGTCTGTAGCTGGACTCATCATTGTTTGTGATGCATCCCACCACCGCTGTATCATCTGCAAACTTAACAATATGACAGCCTGGAAGTGTGGCTGTACAATCATATGTGAGCAGAGTGAACAGAAGGGGGCTCAGCACACATCCCTGAGGAGAGCCAGTGCTGAGGGTTACGGTGGAGGAGGAGAAGTTGTGGATCTTCACGGACTGTGGTCTGTCTGTTAAGAAGTCTAGTACCCAGTTACAAATAGAGGGGCTTAGTCCAAGTGTGTAAGATCAAGTATGCCACAAGTTTAAGATTTACACTGTTTTTCTTGAAGCATAATTCCTGATTTAGTGTACATTTCAGATACCTTAATACATGTTTTGCTGCAACCCAATGTTGTTCATTCGGTTTAGACAAATATTGTGATAATTTACTGACAATAAAACTTAAGTCTGGCCTAGTGCTCATCATTACATAGATCAAACTCCCCACTATTTCACGATACTTTTTATGATCAGCAGGTTGACCTTCATCGTCAAACTTCAGTTTACTTTCACATGGGGTTGACCTTGGTTTGCAGTCAGTCATACCAAATCTCTCCAAGATTTTCATGATATATCTTTTCTGGTTCATTTTTACTTGACCGTGGTTCTGTGTAAAATCAATTCCTAAAAAATGTTTAAGTTTTCCAAGATCTTTAATTTTAAACTTTGCAGCCAACATTTTCTTCACACTTTGTAGAATTTGGTCATTACTAGCTGCAATGATAAGGTCATCAACCCAAATAATCAAGATCACTTTCTCATGTTCATTTTCTTTATTGTAAACACAATGGTCAGCAGAATTCTGTACAAAGTCATTTTCAGTAAGAAAATCATGTAACATTCTATTCCAGTTTCTTCCTGACTGTTTCAGACCGTAAAGTGATTTATTTAGCTTACATACCAATTTCTCTCCTGTCTCTGTTATCACTTCAAATCCTTCTGGTTGTTCTAAAAATATCTCACAATCGATAGGGGCATGTAAATATGCTGTTTTAACATTCCATTTGATGCAATTCTAAGTCATATTGAGCAGCAAGCTGCATTAGAACACGCACAGAAGTCATATCTGCTGTTGGAGAAAAAGTCTCATCATAATCAATACCAGCAACCTGATTATAGCCTTTTGCTACGTATCTAGCTTTATAAAGTGTCTCAATAGGATTTTCTTTAATAGTAAATACCCATCTACCCCCCACTGCTTGCTTACCTTCTGGTAATGAAGTTAGGATGTAAGTATTATTCTCCATCAAAGAGTCCATTTCTTCCTTCATAGCTTTGGCCCATAATTCTGATTGTGGTGAGCTCATAGCTTCTTTCACTGTTCTAGGCATGTCACATGCAATCCTATAACAATAGTCAATGTTCATGTTCACTTGATCATCTTCACATTTCATTTCATAATCCTGATAATACTTGGGAGGTCTCCTTTCTCTTGTAGGATAACATGCACCAAGGTTACCTTCACTTTGATCTAAGTTCTCTTCTGTATCATAAGTCTCAGTTTTATTCTCTTGTGAGATAATTGTACTCAAATCTGGTTTCAATTGCTCACTTTCAACTTTCTTTTTGAGGTAAATATTCTCATCTATGTCGTCAGTTTGAGTGTCACTGTTCTGCCCAAGGCTGGAAGTTGGACATTTCTTAATAATTTAGTTTGAAAAAGAAGAAAAAAGAAAACTTCCACAGTGTTGATCTATCTGTATATTATTTTGAAGGGGAATTTTGAGTTGGCAGTGCATTGTGGGTAGCAACAGCAGTTAGAACGTCCCCTAGCAACGGCAGTTAATCTTCCCTAGCAACAGAAGTTGGGAAAACGTTTTTGCAGAGAGAAATCCTGTCTGTTAATGTATAAATTTCACCTCCTGAGTCATCAAACTTTTCTTTCACCTCCGAAAGCAATGGCTGTAAGTTCAATCTGTTATCTGTTTGGTGTTGTATGTTTTTACTAGTTTATTTTGAGATCGTTTTCTGAGTGTGTTTATTCCAGTAATTAGCCATGTCCCAATGTAATGGTCACGCTAATGTAGCTGTTTCTGTTTTTTGTTTGTAGTTTCACTCAACCTTTCATCGAGCTACCATACCTTTGTAAAAGGCGTAATAAAGGAGCAAGACGCTCAGCTTCCTGGCTCATGAGAATTGAGTTTGGCTTGCTGTTAATCTACGTTAACATACACAGCGTATTTAACACGTAGTGATAACAGTACAGTGAAAAGCCATACCAGCAGTTGGTGGAAGATAAAACTCGTGACACAGCGATGGACAACGCTTATACCAAAAAGGCAGATGAAATGGCTAACTCTGAAGCTAAGGCATCGTCTAAAGCTAGCTCGAGATCCAAACACTCTAGCTCCAAGCATTCATCCTACAAGTCGTCCTCAAAGTCCAACATACTTGAAGCAGCCATCTTTGCACGAGCCTCTGCTGAAGCCACAAATGTGAAAGCTTCCTACGCTAAAAAGCAATTAGAAATTAAAAAGCAACAAGCAAATCTAGAGCTGGATTTTAACATGCTAGAGCTAGAAAAGGAAGCTGCAGCTGCTACGGCACGAGCAGAGGTTCTAGAAGCTGCCGCAGCTGTTGAACAAAACAAGGAAGAGAGTGTAAAGAGTGCAGTCCCCCCACAAGTCGTCAGACAACGAACCATGGAGTACGTGCAACACCAAGCCCAGCCAAGGTCACATTCGTCTCAAGAGGAAATGCCTCAGGTCGAACCAGTATTTAAAGCATTATCATTCGGCCCAAGGAGATTTGGTCAAACTCCTTCCCCACCGGTGCTCAAGAAAATGTATGTAAAAGATGAACATTTTGACACACCAAGAGACTATGTCAGGCCGAACGGTTACCATGATCCCCACCACAATTACCCACCTTTGACTGACTTTGCTAAGTTCCTTGCACGCAGAGAGTTAATCACGACGGGGCTCTTTAAATTTGATGACACCCCTGAAAATTTCAGAGCATGGCAGTCATCATTTTTGAATGCAACTGAAGACATAGACCTCACATACAGTCAAGAGTTAGACCTCCTAGTGAAATGGCTCGGTAATGAGTCCTCAGAGCATGTCAAAAGGATCAGAGCTGTTTATACCACTAACCCCAAAGCTGCCCTCCAGTTAGCATGGGACAGGTTAGAAGAATGTTATGCTACACCAGAAGTAGTAGAAAATGCCTTGTTTAAAAAACTAGACAACTTCCCTCACCTTACAAATAGAGACAATGTAAAACTCAGGGAACTAGGAGATTTGCTCCTAGAGCTGCTGGTTGCTAAAAATGAAACTTATCTCCCAGGCCTCGCTTACCTCGACACACCACGAGGTGTTAAGCCCATAGCGGAAAGGCTACCTCCAAGTTTACAAGATAAATGGCTTCAAGTAGGTTCAAAGTACAAACAAAAATATCAAGTGACATTCCCTCCCTTCTCATATTTTGTGAAGTTTGTCCAAGAAGAGGCAAAAGCGAGAAACGATCCAAGTTTTGTGACATGCAGCAATCAGCCTTTCAACAGAGGTGAAAGACCTCCATCTAAACAAATTGGCTACAAACCTCCTCTCACCGTAAACAGGACAGAGGTTAGTACAACCACTCTTCCTAGTAAGAAAGAAGATGATCTAACCCGTTACTGCCCAGTCCACAGGAAATCGCATCCTCTAACGAAATGCAGAGCTTTCCGGATCAAACCAGTACAAGAAAGACGAAACATACTCAAAGAGAACAGACTGTGTTTTCGTTGTTGTTCTCCTACACACACAATAAAGGACTGTGATGTGAAAATCAGTTGTGAAGAGTGCCAGAGTGAAAGACATTGCTCTGCCATGCACCCTGATGAGGTTCAACAACCCCAGCCAGAAAACACGCCCGAACCAGAGCTTCAGCTCCAAGACAACACGCCACCTGAGGTAACGTCACGGTGCACTGAAATCTGCGGTGAAGGCTGTCCCCCACGTTCTTGCTCTAAGGTATGCCTAGTTCGAGTTTTCCCTAAAGGCCAACCAGAACGCTCTGTCAAGATGTATGTGATCCTTGACGATCAAAGCAATTGCTCAATGGCTCGTCCCAAATTCTTTGAGCTATTTGGCATCAAGGGAAATCATCTGACATACAACATGAGAACGTGTGCTGGTTTAACTGAAATGTGTGGCAGGAAAGCAGTCGGGTTCCAAATAGAGCCAGTAGGTGGAGGTCCATGTCTAGACCTCCCTCCTCTCATTGAATGCGACGAGATAGTGTTTAATAGAAATGAAATACCTACGCCTGAAGTCGCTCTGGCCCACGCTCATTTGAAACATCTCGCTCCTCTTATACCAAAGTATGATCCAGATGCTGAGATAGCAATTTTACTGGGCAGAGACATCATACAAGTCCACAAAGCACGAAGACAAGTAAATGGACCCCCTAGTGCTCCCTTTGCCCAGTGCCTGGATCTGGGTTGGGTAATTGTGGGGGAAGTATGCCTCAACGCTCATAAGCCAACTGTCAACGTCTACAAAACGCACATTCTCTCCAACGGACGTCCATCTCTCTTCACTCCTTGTCCCAACAGCATCAGCCTAAAAGAAAAACTATGCTACGGCGGGGAGCACAAGAATAACTCCGTTAAACACAGCTCAAAACTTCATGCAGCAGAAGAAAATCTCAGAGAGAAAGTTTTCGAGCGCACAGAGAAAGACAACCAGCGTGCTCTGTCTTTTGAGGATGAGACGTTCCTAAAGATAGTGGAAAAGACATGCTCAAAAGCCAGTGGAAGCAAGTGCAGGTCTTCGCCAATGAATTTTGGAGACGCTGGAGGGAGGAATATCTCAACACCCTCCAATCAAGACGCAAGTGGCATAGATCGCAACGCAACCTTCAGCAAGGCGACATTGTGTTGTAACAACATCAAGCACACAGAAACGAATGGACAATGGCCATCATTACAACCACTTTTCCAAGCAGTGACGGAAAAGTCAGAAAGGTGGAAGTGAAGACATCATCTCAGGGCATCTCTAAGACTTATTTGCGTCCCATCTCAGATGTTGTTATGCTCTTAGAGACTGACGTGACTGATAAAAAGTAGTGGCATCAGTGACGCCAGGCGGGGAGTGTTCTGCCCAAGGCTGGAAGTTGGACATTTCTTAATAATTTAGTTTGAAAAAGAAGAAAAAAGAAAACTTCCACAGTGTTGATCTATCTGTATATTATTTTGAAGGGGAATTTTGAGTTGGCAGTGCATTGTGGGTAGCAACAGCAGTTAGAACGTCCCCTAGCAACGGCAGTTAATCTTCCCTAGCAACAGAAGTTGGGAAAACGTTTTTGCAGA
>JBBPBX010000714.1:98089-119970 GCA_038048925.1 Garcialebias charrua | reverse complement strand
CTGAGGCGGAGTCTCCGGCGTCGTCACGTGGCAGCCATCTTGCGACAGACAGCAACATTAGCTGCAGCTGTTGAAACTGAATGGAGGTGAGGGGTTTACACAAACAAAAATACTCTTAACTCGCTGTAATCTTGACGGATTTACAAACGGTTTATCTTTTTAAAAACGTTATTAACGTGGCTATGATTTCTTTGGTAGTCAGACAGCACTTTTGTCTTTTTTAAAACGTTTTATTCATGTTTTGGGTGTCACACTCATCGAGAATCTAGAATCTGTTTTTATTACACCAATAACTATTTTATTACAAACTACTGTAAATGACTATCTTGATCATGATTGTATTTATTAGCATACTATTAACAAGAGCCTTTGATTAAGGGCTAGCTAGTACAGTATTCCAAATATTTCCCCAGCATTCTTAGATCACTAGGAGCTCTTTGTTTTTAACTGAACTAAAGCTGCACATGATTTCCAAGCGGTTTGGTATGTTCAACACTAATTACTGCTTTGTGTTTTACAGAAATACTCTTTGACAAGATGCCTGACTTTTGTGCAGCCTATGGATGCTCCAATAGGCGTAACATCAAAACAAGAAACCTTGGGATCACATTTCACAAGTAAGACTCTGTGACAGTATTATTACTTTAATTAGAATAATCATAGTTATATTTTGGATCAGTGCACATTATTGGTCATGCTACACACCAAAATGTGAGATAATATTATTGACATAATATTATACATAATATATATTTACATAATAATGACATAATATATATTTACAGCACTTTGGTTGACCTTGTTGTTGTTTTAAGTGCTCTATAAATAAAATGGTATGGTATGGTATACGGCTTGTAAAAGTATCTTTATATAAATTATGATGTATGATTTAGTGTTTCTTTTGGACACAATTTTTAATAGCTGTTTTATTGTACCAAAAGTAAATGCAAGCACACCAAAAGTATGATATATGTGTATAATTGTCATTACTATAATTCAAAGGTAAAGAAAGGAAGTGTGGAAAATAATGACCATCTTCTTCATGTTTTTAAGGTTTCCCAAAACCAGAGAGAGGAGGCGGCAGTGGGAAGTTGCCCTGAGAAGAGAGGGTTTTGTTGCCCTGGACAGGACACTGCTCTGCAGTGATCACTTCAGTTCTGAGGACTTCGATCGGACAGGGCAGACTGTTAGATTAAAAGATAGTGTTGTTCCAACACTTTTCAATTTTCCATCGCATCTTCAAAAGGTATGTATCATCGACCTACAAGATTTCAAGATGTATAAGATTGATATGTCTATAAACTACTGTATATATAAATATGTGGTTAAATGTCACAGTTTAGTATTTCTTTCTGCAAATTTAGCAATAAACAATGTGTTGTTCTTTACATAGCACATTTTAGACACTCTACTTTTGTTTATTTTAGCTTGTAAAAACAAGAGGCTCAAACACCTCTAGAAGAATAGAAGACAACCTGGCAATGGACCTGTCTCAGGATAAAGCTCAGTCTGATGTTGTGAGTATTAATTGATTCACACAATTGATAAGTGAATAATTATTTTTTTTTAAACTGTTAAATTCCACATTAATATTATTTATATATTTGTATATTTTTGCAAAGCAACTGGAAGCCACTGCAAAGAGGCGAAAGTGCTGCAAGCGGCAGGCCACTGACCACCCGTATTCACTGCCTCCTTGCCCCAAGGCTATATATGCCAAACTTAATGAAGCCTCAGCTAGAGTGAGGAAATTGCAGAGGGAGAAATCGAATGCCTTGGCAAGAGAAAGGAGGGCCAAGAAAAGCATGCTGTCTCTTCTAGAGGAACTGAAGGAGAAAAATCTCATCAATGAAGAGCTAAAAGACAAGCTTGAATGCTACTCGGGTAAATTAAAAATATTACATTGAATACATAGTATATAGGGTATTTTATGTTCTTTGGTGAAATGACACCCACTAAATCACTCTTAACTGTTTTTCAGATCTTCCAGTTCAACTGTTGTCGAGGCAGGGCAGCAAGTACACCAAGGCCCAGAGAGAGTTTGCCCTTACGCTCCATTTGCATGGGCCAAAGGCATATCACTATCTGAGAGACACTCTGCATATTTGCCTCCCACATCCGAGATCATTGCAAAGGTATTCTTCATTATGTTTGACTGTAAACTAAATCACTTGGAGAAACTTAAGCGCTACATATTGTGTTACCATGAATTGTAGAACTTGCTGAAAAAGGCTTACATTTTTAACTTTTTAGTGCAATGGCATCTATTTTTGGGATGCCAAGTGTTTTCAGTAGGGATGCTTAGTGTTTAAATGATTGTATGGTTAAATTTTTACTTTTTTATTTTACTAAGGTGGCTGAGCTCTGTTGATGCCAAACCTGGTCTAAATAAAATGATGTTGGACATGCTGGAGCAACGTCGCAAAGCAGATGAGGCCAAATACGGATGTGTCTCTTTGATGCTGGATGCCATGGCCATCAAAAAGCATGTTCAATATGATCCTCAGACACAAACAATGTCTGGATTTGTGGACATGGGAGATCGGATAAATGAAGCTGACATTGCCTCTGAGGCTCTGGTGTTCATGGTGGTTGGGCTTCAAGGTTATTGGAAAGCTCCGATTGCATATTATCTGACCAAGTCCCTAACACCAGAGACACAGAAAGTGTTGGTAGAGCATGCATTAGAAGAGCTTCATCATCGCCAGATATTTAAGGATGCCCAATGTGCCTTACTGCATATGCCATTCTATAACAACATGAACTACTACCTCATGCATATACTGTGTACATTAACTGATATGCTGCTTTGCCACTTTGCAAATGTCAATGCTAGAACCTTTAGTTTATTTTATAGTTATACTTTTTATACTTTTTTACTTTTTGTACTAGTATGCAAAAACTCAGAACAGTATTATGTTCATTAAATGTTTAGTGCTTTAGTTTTTAGAGTTGGTGTAAATTTTCATACTCTTATACCACTATGCAAAAACTCAGGACAGTGTTAAAGTTTTACTATTTTATGCTTATGTCTATTATTATATGTTTCAGTGTTTTAATGTTTAAATAGTTACTGTTGCACCGAGGGAGTGAGAGTCTTGTCACACTATCAGATGTCACACTATCAGATGTTTATTTTTGTTTATTTGTTTGTTTATTTATATTTCTCAATTATTAAATCTTTTCATGTATCTAAAAAGAATAAACTACACATATTGACCAAGGTTGGTGTAATAATGTATTTAATATTACATAATATTTAAATGTGTAGGGAAAAAAATTGGCATAAATTAATTTCATATCACCAATAATAATACTATTTATGATGAAATAGTATTAAATATTTATTAGCATTGTAACATATGTCAGTTAATTTCGCTGGAAATAAACATGTATTTAGAAATAGATGTAAATATAATCTTATTGTGTATACTGCTAGTGCAATACAGTGTCTACATAACGTTATTTTCATGTGAACGTCCATCTTAAGTATACCATATTATAACAACATCTCTCACATTTATAACAAACCAAACCGTTTTAAAATCGGATGGAAATTAAGCAAGTTATGGTTATTTTAATAGTGAATGCACCATTCACATTCATGTTAAGAGTGGGCGTTCTGTCTGTCCCAAGATGGCCGCCGTCTGACGATGTCGGTCTCCATTGGCCAACAGCGGGGCTGTCTTATCTAGTGTTTATTATATCTATGAATGTAACACCCTAAATGTTCTTGGCCCCTTGGCTTCATACAGCCACTCCAATGTCAGGAATCTGGGAGTTATTTTTGACAGTGCTTTTAAGTTAGACAAACAGATAAATGCTGTAGTTAAATCCGGTTTCTTCCAGCTAAGACTCATTGCCAAGGTGAAGTCTTGTCTCTCTTTCAGAGACCTTGAAAAGGTGATTCACGCTTTTATTACTTCTCGCTTGGACTATTGTAATTCACTGTATGTTGGTTTAGACAAATCATCTTTGCATCGTTTACAATCTGTCCAGAACGCAGCAGCTCGTCTTTTAACTTCAACTAAAAAATATGAACACATAACCCCTGTCCTGGCATCCCTTCACTGGCTCCCTTGTCACTATCGGATTGATTTTAAGATTTTATTGCTTGTTTTTAAAATCTTAAAAGGTCTGGCCCCGTCATATTTATGTGATCTTATTAATATCTACACTCCTGTAAGAGCACTCCGGTCTACCAACCAGTTTCTCTTAGATGTCCCCAGATCCAAAATGAAATCCAGAGGTGATCGGGCTTTTGCGGTTGCTGCTCCAAAACTGTGGAACAGTTTACCTGAGAAAGTAAAGACCGCTCAGACTGTTGACACTTTTAAATCTTCACTTAAGACTCATCTCTTTTACTTGGCATTTGATCCTCGCAGAATGTGAGATCAAATTTTGAGCAGATTTTATTGTTGTTGCATTTACTGATAGCTTTATTATGTTTAGTGGCACTAGATGCATTTTACTCTGTTTTTATTTTTTTAACTGTAAAGCACTTTGGTCGACTTCGGTTGTTTTTATGTGCTATATAAATAAAATTGACATTGACATTGACTGACCTCGGTGATCTTCGGCGGACGTCGGCGGTCTTCGGAGGACTTCGGCGGACTTCGGGGGACTGACCTTGGTGATCTTCGGCGGACGTCGGCGGTCTTCGGAGGACTTTGGCAGACTTAAGTAGACTTTGGCGGATTGTGAGGAATTGGCAGACCAGGCCTCAATACTCACTGAAAGTCATCATCAAGGTGAAAAATAACTAGAACTGAGACCTAGTCTTCTACTTTTGCAACTAACATTAAGTTTGTAATCCCTTGAATAATGGCAAGTAAAGGAAATAAAGGGAAAGGGAAGAAAGAACTCATGGAGGAGCACAGTCTTGATACTTTGGAGGATATTAAAAATTCATTAAACTTTATGGGTCAAGAATTATCCAAGCTATCCTCCAATTATGAACAATTAAATGGCTTATTCGCTGAAGTGAAAATGGAAGTGAAGCAACTCAGACTTCAATTAATTGAAAAGGATAAGACTATCATTGAACTTGTAAATAAAGTGGACAATATGGAAAGCTAGACAAGAAAACTAGTTGATATCGGGTTTGGAAGTAAAACCCAGGTCCTTTCCTAAATCCGAGAATGCGACAAATCAAGATTGACAATCCCTGGAAAAACAAGTGGTAACATTTTTACAGGATAAAAACATTAATATTACCGAGGACGATTTATCAACCTGTTACACCTTGCCAAACACATCTAACAAGAACAAACCAGCTAGTTGTCAGATTTATTAGCAGGAAGGTTAGGAATACTGTGATAATGCAAACGAAAAAATTAAGTGGAACTCAAGTCTACATTAATGAACATTTAACAAAAAAGAATAGCCATATTGCAAAGGAAGCAAGGTTGTTAAAAAAAATCAGAAAATAGTATCGACTTGGACAAAAAATGGCAATGTTTGGATTATAATAATAATAATAATAATAATAATGAATTCCATTTATAATGCATTTTTCATTAATAAAAATCTCAAAGTGCATTATAGCACAAGAAGGACAATACGCCAAAATAATAAAGGATGTGAAGGAATTGGAAACATTTGGATAATCTAAGAGAAATGGACCGAAGTATCGGTCGTGGAAGGAACATATTTGGTTATGATGTTGAATGAAGATTTTGATGAAAAAATTTACAATGTCACTGATGAGATTGTAACGGAATACTTTCCAACTGTGGATGTTTGTGACTATTATGATGAGAACAAGTTTCAAGATTTAAATTTAATTAATCCTGGACTATCAATAATTCATTTCAACAGCAGAAGTTTAAATGCAAACATTTGTAATATATCGGATTATTTAAATAAATTAAAATCAACTTTTACAATAAATGCATTATCAGAAACGTGGCTTAATAATGAAACTGTAAATAATGCCTACATCGAAGGTTATGAATTATACAACAGGAATAGAATTAATAGGAGAGGTGGTGGGGTGGCTCTTTTTGTAAAAAGTGATATAAAATGTAAACCAATTGATGAAATGTCTATAGTTTATGATGAAATTGAAATGATATCTGTAGAAATTATAAATAATAACGATAAAAACATTATAATAAGTTGCGTTTATAGACCACCTGATTCCAATATTGAATCATTTACAGATAAAATCATAGAAGTATTAGAAAAGGGTTGTACAAAAACAATGTTTATTTGTGGTGATTTCAATATCGATCTGGGGAATTTAAGAAATTCTTATATTAGTACTTTTGTTGATTCAATGCACACATTAAATCTTTATCCATTAATATTGAAACCTACAAGGATTACATCGCACAGTGCAACAATACTGGATAATATTTTCACAAACACTTTAAATGGGGATGTGGTTAGTGGCATTCTAATGACTGATCTTACGGATCATTTACCTGTTTTCACAATCTACAAAAAACATCACAGTAAAATGAACAAAATTGCTAGTAAAAGAAAAATTATAAATACATCAAAAACTGCTCTAGACAAATTAAGTGAAGACTTAGCTAATCAAAATTGGGATAAAGTTTACGTGGAAGATGTAAATGATTCATACGATGACTTTATGAACATTTTGGAGACATTGTATTGTAAAAACTGTGTGCTAAAAAATATACTAAGAAGAAATCTATGGATCAAAAATGGATGACTAAAGGTTTGAGAAATGCATGTAAAAAGAAAAATTATTTGTATTCTATTTTTTTAAATGTAAAACAAAAGAAGCTGAAGACAGATATAAGAAGTACAAAAACAAACTTATATATAAGTAAAGGGAATAATAAGGAAACATAAGAAAGATTATTATAGTGACTTATTGAATAAATGTAATGGGGATATGAGAGCAACATGGAATGTTGTGAATAGCGTCGTGAAAAAACAAGTTGTAAAAACAAGTAGTTTACAAAATTTTCTCTTAAATGATAATGAAACTAATGACAAAAATGAAATTGTTAATGGCTTTAATAAGTACTTTGTGGATGTTGGAACAGACCTGGCCGCTAAAATACCGAAAGACAATAGTGTGAACTACTTAATTGAGGGTAATGTAAACAGTATGTTCTTGAAGAAAACTGATTCTGAAGAAATCATGAATATTGTCAAAAAGTTTGCTGACAAGAAATCTAAAGACTGACTAGATATGGACATGACGTTTGTGAAAAAAATAATGAGTTATGTAATTGAACCTTTCACATATATATGTAATTTGTCTCTTTCGTCCGGAGTATTTCCTGATGGCATGAAAGTGGCTAAGGTGTTACCTCTTTTTAAAAGTGGTGCTAAATCTGATTTCAATAATTACAGACCAATATCATTACTGCCACAATTCTCAAAAATATTGGAGAAACTTTTTGTTATCAGGATGGATCAATTTGTTGAAAAATTTAATATTCTCACAGACAATCAATATGGATTCCGAACAGGGAATTCAACATCCATGGCTCTGATGGAGTTAATGGAATTGATAACTACCGCAGTGGATCAAAAACAGTATGGTGTGGGTGTTTTTGTGGATTTAAAAAAAGCGTTTGATACAGTTGATCATAAAATACTCCTTGACAAGTTACATAGATATGATATAAGAGGATTGGCATTGAAATGGGTTTGCAGTTATTTGAGTGATAGGAAACAGTTTGTGCAAATGGATGAGGTGAAATCCGAGCTCAACACTATTACATGTGGAGTTCCTCAGGGATTGATACTAGGACCAAAATTATTTCTATTATACATAAATGATTTGGTACAGGTCTCAGGACTCCTGAAATGCATTATTTTTGCTGATGACACCACTTTTTTTGTAGTGGTGACAATATAGAACAAACCTTGAAATTGATGATGTCAGAACTTGATAAAATTCAGACTTGGTTCAAAATTAATAAATTTTCATTGAATTTGGGTAAAACTAGCTACATGATATTCAAAAATAAAAATAAATCGATTGATGTACCTTTTTTAATTGATGGATCTGAGACTCAGAGGGTTTATGAGGTGAGGTTCTTGGGTATCACCATTGATGATAAATTATGCTGGAAACAACACATAAATTCAGTTAAAACTAAATTATCTAAAACTATTGCAATATTTTACCGAGTTAAAGATTTATTAAATGATAAGGCACTTTATTTGTTGTATAATACATTATTTATGCCGCACTTAATTTATGGTGTTACGTCTGGGGTACAGCGTGTAAATCAATTACAATGCCTATTTTTATATTACAGAAGAGAGTTATTAGAATTATTACCAGAAAGTATTTCCATCATCCATCAAGCATTTTGTTTTATCAAATGAAACTGCTGAAGTTTTATGATTTAGTTGATTATAATATTTTGTTAGTTTTGTACAAAGCACAAAATAATGCACTTCCTTCAAATATTCAAAAATATTTTGTCAGAAGAACGAGCAGTTATAATCTTAAGGGGGTGAATCTTTTTGTTAAACCATATTTTAGGACTAGTTCACGGGGAAGATCTACCCTAATTCGAGGAATAGGGTTATGGAATGAACTGGAATCAGACATTAAAGAGATTGATTCACTGGCTGCTTTCAAAAGACTGATTAAGCTTAATCGGTTAAAATTATACATTTGAATATATCGGAATTTAACTGTTGTATGTGATGCGGAAGGTATAACAAAAATACATAAAATATATAATATAAAATAAAAAATTTAGTTGTTCTTTTCTTGGAAATCAAGTGAGTTGGTTGTATGAAGAGTTTATTGTAGGTTGAAACTAAGTTATGAAAATCAAAAGAGTTGGTTATATGAATTGTTTATTGGAGTATAAGGGGCAGAAAAAATAAGATTTTTTTCTTCTTCTGATGCCTTTCATTTTATTTGTCTGTTTTTTATTTTCTTCTACTGTATGTATTACTGTTGTGTGTTTTTATAAAATGAATAAATAAAAAAAATCAAATCAAATACTCTCTATAACTTCATCCAGATCTTTCCAAAATGTATCTTTCTCCTCCACATCACATCCAACCTGTAGAGCAGGGGTCCCCAAACTTTTTCCTGTGAGGGCCACATAACTTTTCCCTTCTCTGGTGGGGGGCCGGAGTCAGTTTGTAACAGGAAAAAGTGTGATGATTGCAGGAGTGTCTAAATGTAAAAATGTATTGTTTTCCAGAAAGCACAATCAAATAACCCTCTATGAGTTCTTCACAGAACAAAAGTCAGGAGATAAATAATAACACTATTAATAAAAAAACAAAAAACAAATAACCTTTGTGACGGGATTCACAGTGTCGCCACAGATTGTATTCTTTGAATACCGCCACCGCCTCTTTACAGATGAGACAGACAGCCTTTTCTTTGCATTGAACAAAAAAAAATTGTTTGTCCACTGCAGCTTAAATGCCCTGCATTCTGAATCAAATTTTCTCTTACCTAATCTTTTCGCCATTATTCCATTCTGTCTTTGAGAGGGGCGGGTTTAGGATTTTTTTCTGGGGGTTGCCAGATAGGGGCACAGACCGCAAAAGGGTGAAACAGAATGTCACGTTTTATATGTGTCAGCGTTTTCCCCCAAACACTGACACACTAAATTAAATGTGGAACAATAGTTCAAAATAGTTCATAACTAAGGAACATTTTATTGCAAAAGTCCAACTTTATTATTAAATACAAATACACATATGAAAAAAAATCTAAATGCTCTCTGGTATTGTTCTGGGGGCCAGACCAATGTGGATGCGGGCCAGATCCGGCCTGCGGGACGTAGTTTGGGAACCACTGCTGTAGAGCATAACCACTGACAGTGTTTATCGTCAGACCTTCTACTTCTACCTTCAGGCACATCACCCTATCTAACACTCTCTTCACATCTTCTACATTCTTTGCCACCTCCTCCTTCAGGACCACCCCTACTCCATTTCTCTTTATATCCACACCATGGTAAAACAGTTTGAACCCTGCTCCAATGCTGCGGGCCTTGCTGCCCTTCCACTTGGTCTCTTGGACACATAAAACATCTACAGCAAACCCCCTAGTTACGACTCCATCGACCTACGAACAACGGGACCTACGAACGTATCATATTTAATAAAAATATGAAATTACTGTATTAAAAAAATATATATATATATTATATATTTTTTTTTTGTGTGTTTAAATGTTCTTAATTTCATGTGTACATCACTTTGTTGCAGCTGTGGTTGTTTTAAAGGCTTTATAAATAATAATTATGATAAAAATGATCATTTCTGATCATTTTTTAGCAATCTTGGGCAGCAGGAAGTAGGTCTTCAGTTTACACGGTCACAAATTAATGTAGAACACCGGACGCCATTTAGGTTCAGTCACGGGGGCCTTTGAAGGTCTCCAGTTTAGACGGTCACAAATTAATGTAGAACACCGGACGCCATTTTATGTTCAGTCACGGGGGCCTTTGAAGGTCTCCAGTTTAGACGGTCACAAATTAATGTAGAACACCGGACGCCATTTTAGGTTAGCTGCCGGCGCCGAGAGCCGGCCGAAGACTGGTGACCAGGATGGCTTCATATGGATTAATTACGAGCTGGAAACGTCTCTGTGAACTTTGTGGATGTCTCAGGCAGCAGCGGATTTATCGCTGATCGTGCCAGGCCGCCGCGCGAAGACCTCCGGCCGGCCTGCTACACCTCCGGCCTGGCTAGCTCCAGAAGCTAACACGGGAGCTAACACGGGAGCCGGCCTTTTGAACACTTGTGACCAGGATCGCATCATATGGATTAATTACTAGCTGGAATCGCTCTGTGAGCTCTGTGGACGTCTCAGGCTGGAGCAGGAGCTGCAGATTGATCGCGCCGCCGCTCCAACACCAGCTCATGGCTTGGCTAGCAGAAGCTAGCCAGCTAGCTAACACAGGTCTCGAGCAGCTGCGGTGGTTCACTCGCCGGCCGCCGCGCTGCTCGGCCCGACAACAATCAACGCATGGCAACCTAAGATGTCGGCTTTGACCATCTCAAAGTAAGAAAATATATTTTTATTTATTCTGTAAATGTGAATAGCAATGTTTAACATTACAGTACACTACTGTACATGCTTAAATGTGTGCGCGCGCTCCGTTAGCATGATACATTTTTTTTTTTTAAATAATTTTCACCCCCTAGCTACGGCAGAATCGAGCTGCGAACCGTTCTTAGGTCCCTAAATCGTTCGTACCTCGGGGGTCAACTGTACCTTTCTTCTCTGCATCATGTCAGCCAGCTCTCTGCCTTTGCCTGTCATTGTCCCCACATTTAGAGTTGCAACCCTCAGTCCTACATTATTCACTTTCCTCTTCTCCCTCTATCTCCTGACACGTTTCCCTCCTCATGTTCTTCGACGAACAGTAGCACAACTTCCGTCTGCACCCTGTTTGTCAACAGCACCGGTGGTGGTCGTTGTTAGCACGGGCCTTGACCGATCTGGCATGGTGTCACTTAGATGAACTAGCATATTACAGTAGTTTGGGCAAAAGTGTTTCACGTCAGATGCCCTTCCTGACACAAGCCTCACCATTTGCATGGACATGTGATCAGAATCAGAGATACACTGGGTTGTGCTCCCTAGTAGCTGGTTTATCCTGACCAGTGGTGGGATGTAACTAAGTACAAATACTTTGTTACTGTACTTAAGTACATTTTTAATGTATCTGTACTTTACTTAAGTAGAGTTAAATGTGGGTACTTAATACTCCACTACATTTTACATTAAGTATCTGTACTTTCTACTACACTACATTTCTATAATGTGTTGAGTTACAAGTTACATTCATGTTGTGGCTTTTTGATTTGTTTGTTAGTTTGAAAGTAACTGATGGTGAGAGGGGAGTTGGTCCATTGAATCACTGAAAAGTGGGCAAACAATGTAAGACCTGCTTTCAAGAAGAACTGGACCAATGATGTATTTTCTAATATAAACGTAATTGAGTTGGACACACCCAAGCTAATACACCCAAAATGGATTCCACCATGGAGAGTCAGCTAGAATATATGTACCACCTATGGCCTTATTGAAAGATTATTGAAAGACTATTGAAAGACTGTTCAGTACAGCAGGACAGATCCCCTTCAGTCTGGTCTCTCGGTGCAACATTGCTATGGGAATTGCGCCCCCGCAGGATTACCTGAAGGAATACATTCACGCCTTTAGGGCAGGGGCGTCAGCGTCGCGCCAGAGGCCCCGCCCTCTGTGTATTTAAGCGGCTGACGCCCATCCATCTTTCTCTTTTTTGCCCTTCACCTCGCTTAACACCTGAACTTCGTGGGACTTCTCTGTTGTCGCATCGCTCGACTGAGGGGAATTGCTCCCTACACTGAGCGTACAGAGAAATTTTCCTGCGTACTGCTGGGCTGGCAAAAGCTAGTCCAGCGTTTTTCTACTTACCTCAAAGTTTTCTACTCTTTCCGCAGCTGCTTCGCTCGACGGCGCTAACTGCGTCACAACCTCCTGCTAATCATTAGCAGGCTAACCAGCGAAAGCAAGACAACGAAGAAGACGGCTTCGAACAAAAGGAAACTAGGACCAACTTCTAATCTTCTCGTCTCCGGACATGGCTCCCGAGAAGGGAAAACGGAGGACAAAGAGGAAGAAAACCAGGACGACGAGTCCTCGCTCGCGCCCATGCCCCAACGGCTGCGGCTACTCCCTCTCGGCGACGGACACCCACGAGGCCTGTCCTGTCTGCCTAGGGATTCTGCACACGAAGAAAGCACTGGAATTCCCCGACTCCTGCTCCCACTGCCGTCGAATGTCGGTGGTAGTGAGGAAACGCCGCGCGGACGCGTTGGCCAAATCCATGGCTAGGAACGCGGCGCTGAAGGTCGCACGACGCACTAAACTGCTCGCTCCCGAACCGGAGCTCGAAAACGTGGACCTGGAATGCAGCGGTCGAGTCGGAGAGGACAACGTGTCGGACTCCTCAGTTGCCGTCGAGGACTCGACGCCCGAAGTGTCCGACCAAGACGCCGAATATGGTCACAAAGGAGAAACCGTGGATTCCTCCCAGAACCTGGCGCAAATCCTTCCGGAACCGGACTTGTCGGTACCTGCTCTGTTCGACCTGTGCCATAGGGCGGCAGATGCCCTGCAGGTCACGTGGCCAGACCCCACGCCTCGCCAATAGGCTACGAGGCTAGCGGGAAGCTACTCCTACGCAAAGCAGCCGACAACGTCGCAGAAAATGCCCATTTTTCCGGACTTCCTCATGGAGCTCAAATGCTCCTGGGTGGAGCCCCGAGCTCCCATCATGCTGCCACTATCCCGACTCCTGGATGTTGCGGGAATGGAGACAGTGGGCCTCACCAGCGCATCCCTGATAGAGGAGACTCTGGCGGCTCACCTGGTCCCCGTAGCCACGGGGACAAAACCAGCGCTACCCAGTAGGGCGTGCCGCACTTCGGAGAAACAACTCGAGAAGTGCTACAAAGCTCAGGGCCTTGCGGCTCACGCAATGAATAAATCGACCATGGTACAGGCGTACCTGGCAGAAAAACTACAGGATATCCAGGTAACGAAAGATGAGCAGGCCACAATGGAGGCCATGGAGGAGGTCTGTCGTGCCTCTGACCTCGTGCTCCGCATGATGGGGACAATAGCCATTTCACAAGGCAAGGCAATGGCAGAAATAGTTGTCGCCAAGTGTCATCTTTGGCTAACGTTGTCGGACCTCCCAGAAAACCAGAGGTCTACTTTCCTCTAGCACCCGATCGAGTCGACGAGACTCTTCGGGGGAGCCCTAGAACGTGTCCAGGCCAGGCTGGAACAAAGACGCAAACAAGCGGAAGCCCTCCGCGAGGGGTTGCCGAGGAAAAGTTTTGCTCCCTCAAAGGAAAACACGCGTGGCCTCCCACGGAAGAGACCCGCTGGTGACGGTGAAACTTTCCAGTACCAGCTTGGGGCCCCTTCGGTGACCCCGTACGAAACACAGTCTCGGGCCTGATGAACCAGGACCGACTGACAGTTTTACAGGTTTGCCCGCCCACGTAGTACGGGAACCTAACCTTTTGATCCCAGTCTCTGCTCGTAAGAAACTACGAGGAACTGGTGACATGTGTACGCGCACCAAACATGACTCGCCTATTGCATGTGCAAACAAAAGAAACACTGTTTCAGACATGTATAAAAATAAAAGTACCAAAGCACAGACTGCCCTGGTTCTTGACTCGAGCCCCATTTTCATAAACAAACCATGCGGTCAAACTATGAACCACAGCAAGATACACGAGCTTTGCCAGAGATGGTCAGATCTAGCACTATCTTCCGTCGGGTCGACCAGTCTGCTCGATAAAGCGCGAGAGGGGTCAAAGGCCAACCCTCCAACGCTAAAACACGAGGAGCAGCAATTCAACATGCCGTCCAGGCTCAGCGTGTATGCGCAGGCCTGGAAGGCATGTCTACCAAACGATTGGGTCATGACAACGATATGTCACGGGCTCAAGTTGCAGTTCTCAAAAAGACCGCCCGCTTCATAGGGGTGCTGCAATCTAAGATCAACCCTACACGTGCACACGTGCTGAGGGAGGAAGTTTCGATGATGCTGCAAAAGGGAGTGATTAGTTTGGTTTCAGGACGCAAACTACGCTCTGGCCACTACAGCAAATACTTCCTGGTGCCCAAAAAGGATCATTCCCTGAGACCGATTATGGATCTCAGGACCCTCAACAAAAGGATTAAAACATTTAAGTTCAAGATGCTTACACTGCGGCAAGTTCTCCAGTCTGTGAGACCAGGAGACTATGCATGTACAGTGGATTTAAAAGATGCCTATTTCCATATAGGCGTGTGGAGGAAACACAGAAAGTTCCTCCGCTTTGCGTTCGAGGGAAACGCTTATGAATTCAAAGCTTTACCCTTCAGTTTAAAGACTGCTCCAGGCACATTTACTAAACGTCTGGATGCAACCCTGACCCCTCTTAGGAATCAAGGACTCAGGGTCATGAATTACTTGGATGACCTGCTGATTCTGGCTGAAAGCAGAAAGCAGGCCCAGTCACACTCCTATAAGGCAATATCTCACCTGGAGTCTCTCGGTTTTGTCATAAACCTACAAAAAAGCGATTTGGCTCAATCACGGGTTACTGCATTTCTGGGAGTATAGATCGACACTGTCCGGTACAGAGCATGGCTCTCGAAGGAAAGAGTTTCCTTCATTTGCCGTTGCCTGGAAAGATTTAAATGGGACCAACGGGTCCCTGTGAAAACCTGCCAACGCCTTTTAGGCCTCTTGGCGGCAGCCATTCCCTGTGTGCCACACGCACTACTGAAAATGCGGCCCATACAAGTATGGCTAAACCGATGAATACAACCCGCCCTGCCTAATCAAGCAGGAAAGGTTAGGATAGATTCAGAGTGCCTGAAGGCCCTGGAACCCTGGAGAGATTTGTCCGTTTTCACGGAAGGGATCTCACTGGGAAGGGTGTCATCTCGTGTGGTCATCACGACGGACGCCTCAAAAACAGGATGGGGGGCGATCTGTAGAAATCAGAACGCCCGCGGCCTTTGGAATGAACAGGAAGCGAGATTACATATCAACTTCCTGGAGTTGCTGGCCGTATTCCTGTCGTTAAAATACTTCTTCAGTAAAGGTCTGATTGCTGGATAGCACATCCTGGTGAAATCAGATAACAGGACTACAGTGTCCTTCATCAACAGAGAGGGAGGGACAAGGTCTTGGGCCCTCCTCGGACTGACGTAGAGGATGCTCACGTGGTGTGCTCGAAGAATCTTGTCACTTAGGGCGACTCATGTCCCTGGTGATCTAAATTATGGAGCAGATGCCCTCTCAAGAGGTCCTCCCTTGACGTCAGAATGGAGCCTGAACCCACGGATTGTGGAACAGGTCTGGTAATGATTTGGGAGAGCCTATGTGGACTTGTTCGCTTGTAGGGCTAGCTCACAGTGTGACCTCTACTTCTCCTTGAGGGAAACAGATGCACCATTGGGAATGGATGCTTTGGTACATGATTGGCCAGCAGGTGTGCTCTACTATGCCTTTCCACCTGTCCCTCTGATCGGGGCGACACTGGAATGTGTGCGCCAGGGAGCTCTCTCCCTGATCCTCATAGCCCCCAGATGGCCACAGAAACCGTGGTTCCCAGAGTTGATTTCAATGTTATCAGGGATACCATGGTAATTGCCTCCTCTCAGGGATCTGCTGACTCAGGCACGTGGGCAGCTTCTACACCCACGTCCAGGGTTGTGGCAACTTTCAGCCTGGCCTTTGAAGGGAACTGGCTGAGAGCCTAAGGATTTGATTGCTTTATCCTAAAACAAACAGTAACAACATACACAAGGGTACCCCTTGGTGTTTATGTTTTGCCTAGGAGATGTTTAGTTGAAGGGTTTCCTCTCTCCCTAACTGATCTCCAACATCAGGATGGGTCCCACTTGTCAGTCGTGCCCTATATAATTTTTTTTTTTTTTTTACGTTTTCACCCTAGGGACTTGGGAGGCTACCCTGTGCTTGGCCTGGGTTCTCTACCTCCACGTTTGTCACCCAATACATAGTTCCCATGTGACGTCACATCTGTGGGTTGTCCTTTTTGACCCTCCCACATGTAGGCTAAGCAGCAGTTGGAGCGCATTCTGATAGATGTCCATTTTTCACGTTGTTTTTTTTGTTAATTTCTAATTAATTGCAATGGTTACTTCGTGTTGTGTCAGTGGGTGTTCCAGTCGGGTAGACGTTTGGGCAACGCGCAGGTTTCAGTTAATCAAAAAAAAAGAAAACGTGAAGGATTTATCTCATCGGAGAAGCTGGACTGCAGCTCCTTCACTCTCTGAGTCTGGCTTTGATCTGCTCTGGAAGACGTCGTCCTTTTGGCCGGTAAACAAAATATTCTACATAAATCATTTTGTGAAACTATGTCAGAACAATGTTAGAGTACAACTGTCTGTGTGTTAGAGCTGTTTTTTTTTTTTCATTATTTAGCAAACCGTCTTGCATGCTGTTAGCTTAGCATCTCGCTAACGCGACAATGGCCTCCTCTGCTCCTCACGGTCCACCAGACCGTCCCAGTTGGAGAAGGAGGACGGGAGCCAAGTCGTGCGGGCGACGCGTCGGTCCCATGGGACGTGGACGTGCCTCCGCGGCCGCCTCAGCGGATGCACGCCGTCCGACCTGAGCTCCCGCGAGCCACGCTCCAGATGCTAACAACATGCTAACTTCCAACACGGTAAGACTCAAAAGTGCTGGTTCTGGTCCGTGTTCAGCTTGGACTGTTTGTTGGCTGTGTGTTATTTAGTTAAACCTTTTTTTAGCTGGTTAGATCTGATTGAGACAGTTTACACATCTTTTTTGGATTTAAAGCTGTGAAGCCGGTGTGCTGTGAAGCCGGTGTGGCTCGCTCCTTGTATTAATTAAATAATTAATGATATCGGAGTAACTACTTTGTGACAAGTTGTCTGATTCGTCTGCCATCATTTCTTTCTCAAACTCATTTAACTCGACCACTGCCAGTTTGCTCTTGTTCCTTGGTGAAGCTGTGGTAGCTCGTGTTATTGTCCGTATAATTTGCTCTGCTAGTTCGCCATCTTGCCTTCTTCTGCCTTTAGATGTGGTGCGAAAACCGGTTTGCGCAATACTGGGGGCGTGTCTGGGAACTATGTATTACTTGTGATGTAATGGGTCCCTTGCTCCTTCCTCCTGTTTCTCAGGTTGTTCCAGAGAGAAAAAGGAGATGATGAGTACTCACACTAGTAGAGCACGCTTAGGCTGTCTCTAGCTGGTGTTGTTTATCTTTATGCCCAGTTGAAAAATCAAAATTTATGTTCTTTTCATTTGGCATTTTTTCTTCTCAGCCTGTGCTCTCTACATACCTTGTAGAAAGCAGCTGGGAAATACTTGTCTTTTTAAGGCGGATGTTCTCACATGCATTTTGCTGAGCATTTCAAGGGCGTGAATTAATTATGTTCCCATAGCAAGTATGTTGCACCGAGAGAACTTGACTGAAAGGGAACTGAAAGTTATGCACCATAACTCATGTTCCCTGAAGGAAGGGAACGTGGTGCAACATATCTGGCCCTTTTCATGGCTCAATGAAGCTAGCCTGTATAAATAAAGATTGAATGAATGAATGAATAAAATGCTGAAAGCTCGGTGAAATGCAGTTTTGAGAAAGATGGATGGGCGTCAGCCGCTTAAATACCCAGAGGGCGGGGCCTCTGGTGCGACGCTGACGCCCTAACCGTGAATGTATTCCTTCAGGTAATCGTGCGGGGGCGCAATTCCCTTAGCAAGTATGTTGCACCTCGTTCCCTTCCTTCAGGGAACATGAGTTATGGTGCATAACTTTCAGATCTCCACTCCTGTTTAATGATGGATGGATTGTCTTCACAAAAAGTTCACACTTTTTTCTTTTTCTTTTTTTGAATCCATCCAGAGGACCTGACAACTTTGTTAGATTTTTCTACCTGGATTATTGAGCACGCGAAAATCAGTTTGTTTTGGTCTAAATTAATATTTTTTTATTAAAAGCATTTACTCTTAGTCTGCTTCGGCTTTTTCAAACATTTTACTTACTCACCAAGTAAAGAAAAGCTTAGACCAGGGGTTTTCAATTGGCGGCCCGTGGGCAATTTCCGGCCCGCGGGTGACTCCAATCCAGCCCACTGGGGTCTGTTTATTGCATTTATGATTCAATGCAATAAAATAAACACATTTAAAAGTAACAGATCATTGTAATACTGTACAGTACTTGGTTTATATATTTATATAATAATTTTAATTGCTGGATGTCTTCCCACAGAGCTGTTGGCTTTCAGAAACTGTGGACCCTGAGCTGTTTTGTTGAATGGCCCTAGCTTAGACCTAGTCCAGAACATGATTGACAGTCAATGTTAGAATCATGGGAAAACTTGCCTCACAGTTTGTTTTTAAAAATGTTGGGGGGAGGGGGCAGATAGAGGACTCAAAGACCACTTTAGGCCCTCGGGCCACATTTTGCTTAGGTGTGCAATGAACATCAGAAGATGTGACAGTAAACATCTGAATGCATGTTTATTGAGAAATTTGTAATTCTATGTATTGTTATATGTTTGACCTAAAGGGCAAAGAAACGTACAAAGAGTATGGCAGTACGGCATTTCATTTATTAATAATAATAATAATAATAATAATAATAATAATAATAATAATGTGTTATGTTGTTGTAATCATTGTTTGTTCCCTTGCATTGGCAAGATTGGATCTCTACTTTATCCCATCCACCACCAGGTGGAGCAGTTGCAGCTGTTGAGGGCACCTGGGGAGAATTTTGGGGATTGGGTGTGCTGCTCAGGGACACCACAAGATGTGCAATGACTGGGGATTGAACCTGGGACTTTTGGGTCCCGAATCAGCTGCCCTGCCTCTACCCCATCTTGGCCTCCTGTTTTCTTGCACTCGCCTATGTCTTTGTATTTCTGCATCAACAGCAAGTATTCATTAGAAACACAGCCCTTTGTTTTGTCAACTACATTTTCTTTTAAATAAAATTTCTTTAATGTTTGGGTCACATCACTCCACTAAACTGCATCTCTCCCCAAGCATCTCCACATTAGTGTTAAAGTGTTTAATCATCAGAGGGATGCTCTACAAACACATTTTACATCATGTTTGCTTTGTAATCCAGCCGGCGAAACAGAAAACAGTTCAGTTTTTATCCTCCTCATTCACAGAGATCCTGCTTCCCTCCAGCTAGTCGTTACAATACGAGTCATGTTTCATTAAAAACTCTGGAAATGCAACCGTTTTAATAGGATCATTGTGAGTTTGGTGGGGCAGTGCTTCTTACACAATCACATGACAATTCTGCATTTTGTTTCTGTCCCATTATCCGATGATCAAAAAGGCACCATGTGTCTAAAACAGAGAGAGGGGTAGGGGAGGCATTGAAGGATAAGAGAGGGTCTCTACACATGTAATCCTTGTCAATGAGTTTAGGCAATCTCTCTCTTTTATTAATGAATATTTCAGCAGTTATTGCAGTGAGCTTCTCATGTGCAAGTCTCTCTTTTCACTGCTCCCTTTGCTCATAAGTGAATCACTCATCTAATTATTTAATTAATAGCATTGTATCCACAGATGAAAAGCTTATATTTAATCAGCAAAATGGAGCGAGCTGAGATCAGGGGGCCTTGACTGTCATCAAAATGTGCTTGAGGTCTCACTTGCTCACTAAGCCCACTCGAAACCCTGGGACACCAATACTTAATTGAAAGTTAATAAATAAATGTAGTTAGAGAAATCCCAAGATCCAGCCCCCTTAGAGCCCCCCCAGTCTAGCTGTGTGTGTGCGTGTGCTTTGAATGTGTCTGTGGGAGTGTATACAAGCCAAGTTCCCCGTGTCACTACAACTGTGCCAAGACAGACTCTGTTCTTGTGTGCCAGATAGAGGTTGAAGTACCTGAGATGGCCCATGTGTCACTGTATGTGCCATATGTTACATCCACAGACAACCGCTCCCAGAATGCTCTCTGTTCAGCTAGTTACGGAACAGACTCACTATGTTTATTTGATGCATTACAACCTCTGCAGAAATTCTGTGTAAAAAATGTATCATGGTGTTCTGAGGGCAGATATACTGCTAATTGTGGATACCCGTACTTTTTGACGTATAAGTCGCTCCGGAGTACAAGTCACATCAGTCAAAAATAGCACCATGAAGAGGAAAAAAACACTGTATAAGTTGCTTCGGTGTATAAGTCGCATTGATTATGCTTCACCGCTGACCCGTCACGTTTGTTTAATGGGCAAAGCAGTTTAATTTCGCCTGGACAGCGTGGCGCCATCCTTTCATCGCAGCCGGAGCTGTTCTCCAGCGTTCATCCACCTGCACCAGCTGAGTAAAGCAAGCACACATGGGAGGACTCACTGTTGCAATTCTTAGTACAGGTAGTCCTCGACTTATGGCGGTCTCGACTTACGGCGATTCGGTGTTACGAACGCATCTTATTAATAAAAGTATAAAATAAAATAAAATACATTTGAAAAATCTTATTTTATGTGTTTAAATGTTCTTGATTTCATGTGTACAGCACTTTGTTGCAGCTGTGGTTGTTTTAAATGGCTTTATAAATAAAGTATTATTATTATTATTATTATTATTTAGACGCCGATTTACGCAGTTTGCGGCAGTTTGCGGCAGTGTCCGCCAGTTTTCGGCAGTGTCCGCCAGTTTTCGGCAGTGTGTCCACCAGCTTTCGGTTAGCTTCAGCTCGCTCCGGCCTCGACAGCCGTCTTTGGAGGACCGTGTGTCCGATCAGAGGTTGCCTCATACGGATAAATGAGCTGGAAACGCTCGGTGAACTCTGTGGACATCTCAGGCCCGGAGCAGCAGCCGCCGATCGCTCCGCCGCGCCGTATCCCACCACGTCGGCCGACACCACCAGCTCACCGCGGGAACACTGAGCTAACATGCTAACGTGAAGAAACGCCCAGTAAGTTATTAACTTTTTTCCCTTCATTATGGCTCCAAATGTATGGAGCTAACATGCTAACAGTCCTTCCTGTAAACAGTTTGGACCGCGTGAAGCAGCTGGAAGCTGCAGAGCTCGGAAGTGTAACGAGCTAACATGCTAACAGGCTTCACCAGCTAACAGTAAGAAATTAACTATTTTTTTCCTTCATTATGGCTCCAAATGTACTGTATGGGTTTTTTGTACTGTGTTAGGATAGGCGAAGTGCTTGGTAACTGTACAGTACTGTACATGTACGTGTGTAAGTGGCGGCTCGTGTGTTTTCTGACTTACGGCGATTTGCAACATGCGAACGGCCGTAGGAACGGAACTGCGATGTAACTTGAGGACTACCTGTAATTTAACAAGATTAACACTTAAAAACTATTATTTGTTTGCTCAACATTATAACAAAGGTGTGTCTCAGTTTAACTTTTTCTTAATAAAT
>JBBPBX010000714.1:64331-97778 GCA_038048925.1 Garcialebias charrua | reverse complement strand
TGTTCAAAATAAAGAAAAAAAATTACTTTGTTTTATTCAGATTTTTTTGACCCTTGAGTCCTTTCTGACCCACGTAGGAAAATGTTTGGACACCCCTGCCTTAAAGTGACATGTTGAATATATGTTAGTATAATTTATCACATAACTAGTTTTAAAAATGACAAAAAATGACATTTAACCAAACTTTTGTAAAACCTGGCTAAATCTCTTTTTTACTTCTAAATCTCAGTCTTACAGGTTGTTAACTCATATGCTTCACCTATGAAGTGATTAATGTCCAAACCAATTAGCTAACTCATTCCTAGCCTGGAAATAAACATTTTATTTGTACCTAATGCACATTTAGTCATTTGGAAGTGGAATTGGAAAAGAAGATGTGAGGAGAGTGTGTTTAGGTAAGCAGGGGCAGCCCTTAAACCACTGTCCATCATTTATTGATAAAGACCCTGAAAAAAGCACAAAGAAAGAAAAAAAAAACTAATGAAATTATCAGCGTTGTTGAATTAATGATGAATGTGAATAAGAAAAGGCTGGGTTCTCTGTGGAGTCAGAGTGGAGCGCTGCCTCATTAACCATGCAGTCTCATCACATCGTCTTCTGGAGCTGCTCCGCTCTGTCCTCTCCTCACTATCACGCTGGCTTTTTGAGTTCAGAAGAAAAACGTAATACAGTATATATATTCTTCTCTTGTTCCCTCAACCCCAACGCTTAGGATTTTCATTTTTGCAATGCTTGTGATGCCACCTGCCACCATCAACGACGCAAACTGTTTTCCACATTTTCTGAAGATGACTGAAACTACATAGTGGTCAGAAGAGGCCTCAGGTCACCCACCTGATCTGTGGACATCTTCCCAGATTGGGTTAATGCAAATGAAATGGGAGGGGGATGCTTGTGTTTGGATTCATTACCCCCCGCCTCCCACCCCAACACACACACACATACACACACCCTGTTTCTGCTCTTCCTCTTTGTCTTTTTCTTCTTTTCCCTGGGTGCAGCAGACGTGGGCCAGTGAGCCGAAGCACGCTGAGAAATCCTGGGCATAGGGTCTCATTAGGTAAGCAGAGGGCAGGGCAGCAGGGCCTCTCTGAGGCTGATTATTCTGAGAGCAAACTGGAAAGAAAAAATCTCACCTGATTAGATGTACTGTGTCGTGTGATTCACAGACCTCTTGGAGTTGAAGCAAATACAGTCCACACTTTTTTTTGTGTGTTTACCTTTAAAATATCTGTCAGTATAAGAAGATAATGTTTAAAACAGAAGAAAAGCATTCAACCATATATCCCTTCAATCATATTTTCATTTGAGTTTAATTTACTTACTTCTAAATGCACTAAAAAAATGTTGCCGCACATTTAACAAACGTTATATTTCATACATGGACTTTCAGCATTAAAACTAACTGAACGACATCAAACACACGGACAGACAGCAGTGATGGGGTTAATGTAATGTGCAACATGATAATCTGATCTGTGATGGATTCAATTATTTGGCAACAGCACACACGACTCATTAAACAAATTGAGTGTGTCAACATGTCTGAGGTCACACGTGTGATGTTTTGAAGTCTAGATCCCTCACACACACACACACATGCTTCCTCTACAACCATTGGTGCATTTCTTATGAATTGGCTGAATAGATCCTCAAATGAGTTAGGTCCGTCCTCAAAGGGCTTTGTCAATACATTGACTCTTTTTATGAGGGTCATCAAACAGCCATTATTGGGCATCAGGGGGTCCTGTTTGGGGAGAGGCTGCCCAGGGTGACTGATGAGGTGGCTGGGGATGGCAGCTCGTCTGGGAGGGCCTCTGAGGTCTGAGCCTGGTAGGAAAAGAAGAGGTGGGGGTGCTTATTGAGTTTTAAATGTATTAGTCAAGCAAAGCCAAATGATTTGTTGTGCAACAGAACTGCTGCTCTAACAGTGTTATTTCCTTTCTTGTGAGACATTATCAGAAATGTCTTCTACTGCTTTTCAATATTCATAAAATACCATCTAATAAACATACACAAGAAACTGAGCTAAGGAGACACAGATAGTTCAGTTCTTTTGAAAAATTATGAACACTTATTATTTTACCTGTTGTATAGTTAGTTGTCTTTTGACTACCTCAGTTAGGAGAAAGTTGTTTAATTCTATGCTATAGGCCAAAGTGGATAGTTGCCATCTTAAACTAACACCAGTTTAAAAAAATATAAATAAAACGTTGCAGACATTCTGTTTTATCAACGTTTAAATCACTGTCACTTTTATATTACCGGTTATATGGTGTTTCCTGCAGAAATATTATTATTTTCTTGTCATAAGAACTCCATGTTGCACAGAAAAGGCTTCAGATAGCTGCAAGCTAACTGCAGCTTTCTGCATTAGCAACATACCATGTAGTTAATTTCATGTTACACGTCTATTTAAGTAGAATTCTTGGTTATTTTCAAGTGAAATAGTGGCAGCAGCAGATAGCTGTGGCACTTATGGTGCGATCTCTGGCAGGGATATCAAGTCAAAGTTCTTTATTGTTATTTGCATCGCGTGTGGTACATGAGGTGGAATTAAATTGTGTACACAGGGTCCGAGTTATATCCAACAATAGCAAAAGTATAAAGTGTAAAATAAAACGTATCATATGTCTGCAGGAAAAACAGAAATACCAACTAAGTAATGCTATGTTTATAAAACAACGTTAACACAGATTTTTTTTTTTATTGAAGAGCATTTCATTGTTTTGATCCCACTCAGGTGAACTGCCTACACTTTAATGCCATCAGGACTAATTTCAGTTTCTCAAATGAGGTTGTTGAAAGAGCTATCTATGACAGGTTAGATATTATTTGTTAATATTTTTTCCACAGAAGCCCCACTTTAAAAAAAATGATGTAATTGTGTTAAAACCAGTGTGTATGTAATTTAAAAATATATATCATTTAGTATTTTAGTCTCTTGGGTGGCATAGTTGACAGAGCTGTTGCCTCTCAGTGAGAAGGTTGCCGGTTCAAATCCCACTCCTTTCTGAGTGGAGTTTGCATGTTTTCTCAGTGCATGCGTGGGTTTTCTCCAGGTACTTCAGTTATCTCCCACACACTAAAAACATGCATGTTGGACTGATTGGTAACTCTTAATTGTCTCTAGGTGTGAGTCAGAGAGTGGATGTTGTTTGTCTTGTTTTCTTCTGTGTCTCTGTGATGGACTGGAGACATGTCCAGGGTGTCCCCCACCTCTTGCACAGTGATGGCTGGACATGGGCACCAGTGACCCCCGTGACTCAATGGAAGAAGCTGGTAAAGATAATGGATAGATGCTTTACCCCACAAGGATGTGTGCTGAGCCCCCTTCTATTCACCCTGCTAACACACGACTGCACACCATCGTACAGCTCCAACCACTTCATCAAGTTTGCGGACGACACAACAGTGGTAGGTCTCATCAGCAACAACGATGAGACGGACTACAGGAACGAGGTGAGCCGCTTGGCCTTGTGGTGCGGACACAACAATCTCACTCTCAACGTGGAGAAGACAAAGGAGATTGTTGTGGACTTCAGGAAGAGGGATGCACAACATGCCCCTCTGACCATCAACAGCACCGCAGTGGAGAGAGTGGACAGCACCAAGTTCCTGGGAGTGCACGTCTCGAAGGACCTGTCCTGGAGCAGGAACACTGCAGCACTGGCCAAGAAGGCTCACCAGCGCCTCTACTTTCTCCGCAAGCTGAAAAGGGCTGGAGCTTCAACCCCCATCATGTGCACCTTCTACAGGGGTGCCATAGAAAGTGTCCTGACCAGCTGCATCACGGTGTGGTTTGGTGCATGTACTGCATCATGCCGCAAGAGCCTCCAGCGCATCGTGAGAGCAGCTGAGAAGATCGTCGGCACCTCCTTGCCCTCACTGCAGGACTTACACAGCAAACGCCTCACTCGGAAAGCCCTCTGCATGGCAGGTGATCCCACACACCCACTACACAGCTGCTTCAGACTGCTGCCATCAGGGAGGAGACTGAGGAGTCTCCAGGCTCGAACCAGCAGACTGAGAGACAGCTCTGTTCATCAGGCAGTCAGAATGCTAAACACTCTGCCTGCTCTGCCTCCCCTCCCATTTGAACTGCCTTAACACAAAAAACTTTCTCACACATTACCACTCAACACAAAGATTTTAACACTGGACTCTGTGTCATCAAACGGGTTATTCACTAAACTCTCGGTCATGTGCTCATTCAGTTTGCACTACTTCTCATATTTGCACTAATGTTTGTATTACATTACTGCCTATAGTCATACTACTGTTTACATTTATTACTACTGTTTACATTTATTACTACTGTTTACATTTACACTACTTTTATATCTACACTACTGCTGATACATATACAGTATTCTCTGACTAGCCTTATTTAAGGATGCCCAATGTGCCTTACTGCATATGCCACTTTGCCTCTATACCAACATCAACTACCTCATACATATACTGTGTACATTAACTCATATGCTGCTTTGCCACTCTTTGCAAATGTCAATGCTAGAACCTTCAGTTTATTTTATAGATATACTTTTTATACTTTTTATACTACTATGCAAAAACTCAGGACAGTATTACACTTTTATTATTTCATTTTATGCTTATGTTCATTAAATGTTTAGTGTTTTAGTGTTGGTGTAAATTTTCATACTTTTATACTACTATGCAAAAACTCAGGACAGTGTTACACTTTTACTATTTTATGCTTATGTTTATTAAATGTTTCAGTGTTTTAGTGTTTAAATGGTTACTGTTGCACCGAGGGACTGAGAGAAACGCAATTTCAATCCTGTGTATGTCCTGTACATATTGCAGTTCTGACAATAAAGTTGACTTTGACTTGACTTTGACTTTAGTCTTTTGTCAAAAACACAAACATTAACATAAATGTTGGCTGCCTTTAAACTTCTTGGTGCAACTTACAGCTCAAAACCCACAATACACTTTTTCCATACTAAAAGGTGAAGCTTGCATATTTTAATTATTATTTTATCTGACAATAAAATATAATCTATATATGTATATAATAATCTTCAAATCTATTTTTTTTATTTTATCCTAGTTATTTTCAAGTAATTTCTGACAGTATAAATGTTTTCAATCCATCATATTTGTTTTCAGTTTTAGCAAGTTTTTGGCCACATCTTTTTCCAAATGAAAAATGAAACAAATAAATGCTTAAAATGTACTTTACTTTACTATACAAAATAAATAAATAAAATTACTTAATTAAAACACACTGATGTACTAACAATGCTCAAGTGGAGAAAGGGCCTAGTACTGTACAATCCCCCGAGCTTCTGTCAGGTAATATGAATATGGCTTTTAAAGTCAACATAGATGTAAACAAACTGTCTCTGCTGTCAAACACATCTTCAAAACGTGTCATAGTTCAGCTTTTCAATTACGGCAGTTTTAATATGCACGCAAGCCTCCCCCGACTGATTAAAATGCACCATTTTAAGTCTAATTGTTGAAGAAAACTGTTTTATCTCGCTGCAGTGGTAATAACCAATGATAGATGCATAAAATTAGCATATATCTCCCAGACCAAGAGAATATCTGATCATTGTGCCGTTGAGAATTGCTCTAAGTTAGGAAGTTAATTTCATTATCTCCCCCTCCTCGTTTAAAGCTTGCCACTTTACAATAATTAGAAAACAGAATAAAAGATCAGCTTTTGACTCAATGATGGGCGTTAATAAAGTGTGATGGAATGTCTTACAGAGAGTGTACCAATTACGGCAGCCAATCTGAGCCAAGCAACCATTGATGGTGGTAGTTCAATCTCTTCATCTGCAGTACAGCACCATCAGGGACCCACTGCAGAGACCTCTGCTCCAGCTAGCTGCCTAATTGTCAATTTTGCTTAAGTCGTAAGGAAAGCTATTTTACCCAGGCTTTGGAGAGAAAAAGAACTGCTAAATCAAAAATAAAAGTATAGTGTGAATGGAGATTTAAAATGTTAGTAGAAACACAAGGCAATTTTGTGGGCTAGATCAAATGTTTTTTTATTTATTTATTTATTTATATATAATCAAGAAATTTACTTATTATTCATGATATTCATGAAACTTGGATAATCAAAAATTTGCTTACCAATAAGTTTATGTATTTTTTAATGTATTTTTTTCTTCCCATAACGTGATTGCTGTCTATGCATTGTGTTTGAAACATAATCTTTTTTTTTTTAAAGTATTGTAAGAGGCAGTATAAGTTACATTACAGTGGGTGTCCCATGGTGGATGAAGATAATATGTATTACCAGGTTCTCCCTAATTCTCATGGAACACCCTCTCTCATCATAGCAATAATCCCATTAAAGTGCGACTAAACCCAAAATTAACTTTTTTTAGCTGATAAACTCCCTAGAATGTGTTTAAAATGTTATCTAGCACTATGGCTGTGTTTATTCTCACATAATTGTGCATATCTGTGTAAATTGGCAATATTTGGCAATATTTGGTCTAAAAATGTGTTTACGGTAGTTCTATGGGTTGAACTGGTGGATTACACCTTAATTTTCTTATTTGTGCAAACGCTCATGTGTGACATGTCTGCTCATGTGTGATGTCACACAGGTGGTTCAAGCAGAGCCAATCCCCTGCAGAGATGAGAAGTGCATACCTTATATGGAAGTGCTGCATTTCACTCCTGACAAGCGGTTTTATTTTTCTTTTCATTTTCATTTTTTTAGGCCTTTGGTTTTGGATGGAATGGGTGGAATGGATAAATACATCTACATGTTTATTCTTTGTTGTTGCTTGGTGTATGTTGTTGGCTAGAGGTTTAATTTGTTTTAGGTTGTTGCAGGTGGAGGCGTGAACAAAAGCACAACTCTACCTCCACCCCTCCTTGTCTCTCGACACGCCCATTTTCAGGGAGATTTTGGAAGGAGGAGTTACCGTCTCAACCCGGGTTTAGTCTCACTTTAACTATAAATCAGCAAGGCTCAAAATGAGTTCACTCAGACCCAGCCCATGGCATAATCAGAATCAGAATCAGAATCAGGTTTATTGGCCAAGTATGTTGACACACACAAGGAATTTGTTTCCGGCTGTTCGTGTCTCTCTAGAAAGTGTCTCTCTAAAAATGCTAAAAACTATACAGATACTTTACATTAAAAAAAACGTACAAATAATACACAAAATACAGAAGGATTCACATCACATGGGGGTTGTGAATGGGTTGGGGGTCACGCTGATGGATGTCTGATGATCAGCTGTTGATGATGGTGATGGCCTGGGGGAAGAAACTGTTTTTGTGTCTGGCAGTCTTAGTGGACAGAGATCTGTAGCGTCTGCCAGACGGGAGAAGTTGGAACATGTTGTGACCCGGGTGTGTGGAGTCTGTGATGATTTTTCCAGCCCGTTTCCTGGTTCTTGCGTGGTACAAGTCCTGAATGGAGGGCAGTGAAGCCCCAATGACTTTCTCAGCTGTCCTCACTGTTCGCTGCAGCCTGTTCCTGTCCTGCCTTGTGGCTGCTCCAAACCAGACTGTGATGGATGTACACAGGATGGACTCAATGACTGCAGTGTAGAACTGGATCAGCAGCTCCTGAGGCAGGTCCAGCTTCCTCAACTGGCGTAGGAAGTACAGTCTCTGCTGGGCCTTTTTGAGGATGGAGGTGATGTTGTGCTCCCACTTCAGGTCATGTGAGATGGTGGTTCCCAGGAACCTGAAGGACTCTACCGTAGACACGGGGCTGTTGAAGATTTTGAGGGGCAGCAGTTCTGGGGGGTGTCTCCTGAAGTCCACTCTCATCTCTACTGTCTTCAGTGTGTTCAGCTCCAGTTTGTTCAGGCTGCACCAGGACATCAGTCGTTCCACCTCCTGTCGGTACGCAGACTCGTTGTCATCACTGATAAGTCCAATGACTGTAGTGTCATCTGCGAACTTCAGGAGTTTAACAGACGGGTCATTAGAGGTGCAGTCATTGGTGTATAGAGAGAAGAGCAGTGGAGAGAGCACACAACCCTGAGGGGCACCAATGCTGATGGACTGTGAGGAGGACATGATTTTCCCCAACTGCACCTGCTGCGTCCTACCTGTTAGGAAGCTGGTGATCCACTGACACATGGCAGGAGAAACAGTGAGCTGGGAGAGTTTGGTGGAGAGAATGTCTGGGACAATAGTGTTAAATGCTGAACTAAAATCAAGAAACAGGATTCTTGCATAAGTCCCCGGGTGGTCTAGATGTTGCAGGATGAAATGCAGTCCCATGTTGACTGCATCATCCACTGACCTATTTGCCCGGTAGGCAAACTGCAGGGGGTCTAGCAGATGTCCAGTGATGTCCTTCAGGTGGGTCAGGACCAGCCGTTCAATGGACTTCATGACCACAGATGTTAGGGCGATGTAAATAAGCAGTGTTATAACAATGTTATAAGCAGTGTATGCTAAGGACACCATCCATCCAGAAGATCCTTCTTTATCTTTCAACTGTTTCCTCTTCAGGGGTCACCACAGCAAGTCATCATCTTACATCTTACCCTGTCTTACACTTCTATCCTTACTCCAACTACCTCCATGTCCTCTCTAACTGCATCGATATAGTCTACCTGTATCTCCTCTTTGGTCTTCCTCTTTGTCTTTTTCTTGGCAGCTGCATTTCTAACATCCTTCTTCCAATACTCACTGCACCTCATAATCACAAGTCCAAACCATCTCAGTCTGATGAACCTCAGCATCTTCATTTATGGTACTTCAGTTCTGTCTCCTGTCTTTTTGTCGGTGCCACTGTCTCCAAACTATACAACATAAGCTGGTCCCATTGCTGTCTTGAAAACCTTTTCTTTGACTTTTGCTGCCTCCCTTTTGTCACAAATCACACTTGAAACCTTTGTCTATCCTCTCCAACTCTCTTCTTTACCTTCTTACTATGATCACCATTGTTCTGGACAGTCAACCCTAATTGTTTGTTCCATCTGCCTTCCTCTCATTCACATTTACGTAATACTGTATGTCTTGCTATGGGTGACTTTCATTCCTCTTCTTGCAGCTGCACATCTCCACCTCTCCAAGTTCACTTCCACCTAGTCCCTTTTCTCATCACAGATATCATCTGCAAACATCTTAGTCCACGGGGATTTCTGCCTGACCTCATCTGTTAGTCGGTCCATCACCAGAGCAAACAAGAAAGGTCTCAGAGTCGATCCTTCATGCAATCCCACCTCCACCTTGAAGCTATCTGTCACTCCTACAGCACATCTCACCACTGTCCTGCTGTCTTCATATATGTCCTGTACCAGACTAACATACTTCTCTGCCACTCCAGATTTCCTCATGCAAAACCATACCTCCTCCCTCGGCACCCTGTCATATGCTTTTTCTAAATCCACAAAAACTCAATGAAGTACTTTCTGACCCTCTCTGTACTTCTCCATCAACATCCTCAAAACAAAGATGGCATCTGTGGTGCTCTTTCTCAGCATGAAACCATAGCACTGCTCACAATTTGTCACCTCTCATTTGAGTCTAGCTTCCACAACTCTCTCCCAGATCTTCATTGTGTGGCTCATCAACTTAATCCAACCATAGTTGATACAACCATGCACATTATCCTTGTTCTTAACAATGGGCATCAGCACACTTCTCTTCTATTCCTCAGACATTTACTCACCTTTAAATATATTGTGGAATATTTGAGTTAAAAAAAATCACTGTCATCTCTCTGAGACATTTCCAAACTTCCACTGGTATGTGATCAGGTCCTACCACCTTTCTGTTCTTCATTATTTACAGAGATTTTTAAACTTTACCCTCACTAATCTTTCCCACTTCTTGATCCACAGTTTCTATGACCTCTACTCTTGTTTGTTCCCATTCTCTTCATTCACTAGCTCCTCAAAATATTCCTCCCATCTTCCATTTGTGCTCTCCTCACTTGTTAGAACATTGCCTTTCTTATTTTTAACAAGCCTAACCTGCTGCACATCCTTTTCAGTCTGATCCCTCTGTCTCACCCATTGGTACAAGTCCTTCTTGCCCTCTTTAGTGTACAGCCTCCCAAACAGCTCATCATATGCCTTCTGCTTTGCCTTAGCTACCTCCCCCTTTGCTCTGCGTCCCATCTCCTTATATTCTGTCTCCTCTCTTCAGTCTTCTCACTGCCATATTTCTTCTTAGCTAACCTTTTTCTTTGAACAGCTTCCTGCACTTCACTATTCCACCACCAATTTTTCTTATATTTTTTTGCTATCCAGATGACACACTTTCTACCTGTCTATCTTAATACTGTTGCTGTAGTACCCCTGTCATCTGGAAGTTGTTTCTTACCACCCAGAGCCTTTAACAGCTCTTCTCTGAATTTCCCAAAACATTCTTCTTTCCTCATCTTCGACCATTTGGTCTTCCCTGATTTTACTCTTTGTGTCTTCTTCACAACTTTAGTCATTCTAAACACCATCATTCAATGCTGTCTAGCCACATTCTCCCCTGCCACCACCTTACAGTTCCCAATCTCCCTCAGGTTTCCTCTTCTACACAGAATGTACAGTAGTCTGCTTGCATACTCCTTCCTCCACTCTTATAGGTCACTGTAAGTTCCCCTGTCTTTTGGAAAAAAGTGTTGACTACAGCCATTTTCATTCTCTTGGCAAAATCCACCACCATCTGTCCTTCTGGGTTTCTTTCCTTGACACCAAGCCTACCCATCACTTCCTCATCCTCTGTTTCCTTCACCACAATGTCCATTCAGGTCTTCTCCAATCACCACTCTCTCCTCCCTGGGAATACTCTCTATCACTTCAGCCAGATCCTTCCAGAATTTATGTTTCTCCTCCACATCACATTCAACCTGTGGAACAAAATCACTGACAACATTTAGCATAAGTCATTCTATGTCTATCTTCAGGTACATCACCCTATCTGACACTCTGTTGTGGTGTTGCTTTCTCCAAATAGTAGAATAAGACAACCTCAGACTTAGCTCTGTTCAATTCTCCATTCTTTATTCTTCTCCTTCTTCTCTTACATCCTATCCTGTTCTATCCCTCCTCAGAGGTCCCCCTGCTGTCATTCTTCTGCAATAGCAGGACATAACATTTTCCCTTTTCCTGAAACAATTACTTACATGTAACATTTGCACGGTATACCGTAATTGACAGAAGAAAACCAAGCTAATCAAATTATCCTTTCTGTAAGCCAACAGTCATATGAAAGTTTACGCACTAAACTAAGACAACAGCAACGCCTTAAATGAATGTCAGCCTTAGAATAAGATTACCAGTTTCACTTTTGACCCGATGCATTACAGTATGAACATTTAAAATTATTTCTTTACTATATTTTACTTTAGCAGAACAGTAGTGAATGTACTTGTCTTACAGACAGCGGCGTTCCCTGCCATGTGCGGCATGTGCGGTCGCACAGGGCAGCCTCCAGCAAGGGGCAGCATAACACAGCATTACCCCCCCCCCCCACCTGCTGGCAGTGGCGCCCACCATGATCGCTGAAGACATTGAAACAACTTTGGGCGGCTGCTTGTTATATAATTCTATAATTACCTACTTTGTATATAATTATATAAAATAATGTAATAATTTTAATTATAATAATTATAAAATAATACATACAGTATATATAATTTTCAACCCACCCATAGCTGTGTATATGGAGGTTTTTGGGCTGGCAAGTCAGATCTGGCAACCCTGGGTTGGCGGAGGTGTTAAATTTTTTCCGGTTAAATGCAACTTATTGAAGATGGAAAGGAAAAGGTCAAAGCCATCGGGTGCGCAGTTTAGGAAAAAGAGAAAAGAAGAAGAGGAGAAACGAGCAAAAGCTAAAGGTAAGAAGAGCTGTGTCACTGTCATTTCTTGTTGTGTGAAATGCGTAGGCTGTAGGCTAGCGTGCAGATGCTAACTGGTTAGCTGCTTAGGACGACATATTTTGTTAACAGTGGAAAATATTACAGTCTTGAAGATTGACATTCTTCTTAAACTAAACAAACATTATGGAAAAGTAATAATGGGCCACTATAATTTCTAAAGGCAATGATTTTGTTTTTGTTTATTAATAAATCCATCATTATTTTCACTTATAATGTGTAAGTAAGCAAGTAAGTAAACTTTATTTATATAGCACCTTTCACAGATATAAAATCACAAAGTGCTTTACAAAAGAAATACACATAATAAAATCATACTAAAATTATACACTCTTAAAACATGCTATACAAAAAGGTTACACATGATAAACTCTAAAACCAATAAGTACAATTAACCATAAGCCTGTTTGAAAAGATAAGTCTTAAGACTTCTTTTAAATGCATCAGTCGACTCGGAGCCGCGCATTGTTAGAGGGAGAGCGTTCCAGAGCCTCGGTGCCACCACCTGAAATGCTCTATCACCACGGGTTTTAAAATGGGTTCTAGGGACCGATAGCAGTAGCTGATTAGAAGACCTCAGAGTTCTAGACTGACAGAGTGGCTTCAAAAGATTGAAAACATATTTGGGAGTCTCACCATGGAGACCATATGGAATAATGTGACCCACAGACCCACTGTGGACAGACCCACTGTGGACAGACTCAATGTGGACAGACACACTGTGGACAGACACACTGTGGACAGACTCACTGTGGACAGACACACTGTGGACAGACTCACTGTGGACAGACTCACTGTGGACAGACTCACTGTGGACAGACTCACTGTGGACAGACACACTGTGGACAGACACACTGTGGACAGACTCACTGTGGACAGACTCACTGTGGACAGACACACTGTGGACAGACACACTGTGGACAGACTCACTGTGGACAGACTCACTGTGGACAGACTCACTGTGGACAGACACACTGTGGACAGACTCACTGTGGACAGACTCACTGTGGACAGACTCACTGTGGACAGACACACTGTGGACAGACTCACTGTGGACAGACACACTGTGGACAGACTCACTGTGGACAGACACACTGTGGACAGACTCACTGTGGACAGACACACTGTGGACAGACTCACTGTGGACAGACACACTGTGGACAGACTCACTGTGGACAGACACACTGTGGACAGACACACTGTGGACAGACACACTGTGGACAGACTCACTGTGGACAGACACACTGTGGACAGACTCACTGTGGACAGACACACTGTGGACAGACACACTGTGGACAGACACACTGTGGACAGACTCACTGTGGACAGACACACTGTGGACAGACTCACTGTGGACAGACACTGTGGACAGACTCACTGTGGACAGACTCACTGTGGACAGACACACTGTGGACAGACTCACTGTGGACAGACACACTGTGGACAGACACACTGTGGACAGACTCACTGTGGACAGACTCACTGTGGACAGACACACTGTGGACAGACACACTGTGGACAGACACACTGTGGACAGACTCACTGTGGACAGACACACTGTGGACAGACTCACTGTGGACAGACTCACTGTGGACAGACACACTGTGGACAGACTCACTGTGGACAGACTCACTGTGGACAGACACACTGTGGACAGACTCACTGTGGACAGACTCACTGTGGACAGACTCACTGTGGACAGACACACTGTGGACAGACTCACTGTGGACAGACACACTGTGGACAGACTCACTGTGGACAGACTCACTGTGGACAGACACACTGTGGACAGACACACTGTGGACAGACACACTGTGGACAGACTCACTGTGGACAGACTCACTGTGGACAGACACACTGTGGACAGACTCACTGTGGACAGACACACTGTGGACAGACTCACTGTGGACAGACACACTGTGGACAGACTCACTGTGGACAGACTCACTGTGGACAGACCCACTGTGGACAGACACACTGTGGACAGACTCACTGTGGACAGACACCCACTGTGGACAGACTCACTGTGGACAGACCCACAGTGGACAGACCCACTGTGGACAGACACACTGTGGACAGACCCACTGTGGACAGACTCACTGTGGACAGACCCACTGTGGACAGACACACTGTGGACAGACACACTGTGGACAGACTCACTGTGGACAGACCCACTGTGGACAACTGACCCACTGTGGACAGACTCACTGTGGACAGACCCACAGTGGACAGACCCACTGTGGACAGACCCACTGTGGACAGACCACTGTGGACAGCCACTGACCCACTGTGGACAGACCCACAGTGGACAGACCCACTGTGGACAGACACACTGTGGACAGACTCACTGTGGACAGACCCACTAACCCACTGTGGACAGACTCACTGTGGACAGACCCACAGTGGACAGTCTCACTGTGGACAGACTCACTGTGGACAGACCCACTGTGGACAGACACACTGTGGACAGGCTCACTGTGGACAGACCCACTAACCCACTGTGGACAGACTCACTGTGGACAGACCCACAGTGGACAGACCCACTGTGGACAGACCCACTGTGGACAGACCCACTGACCCACTGTGGACAGACTCACTGTGGACAGACCCACTGTGGACAGACACACTGTGGACAGACTCACTGTGGACAGACTGACCCACTGTGGACAGACTCACTGTGGACAGACCCACTGTGGACAGACCCACTGTGGACAGACTCACTGTGGACAGACACACTGTGGACAGACTCACTGTGGACAGACCACTGTGGACAGACTCACTGTGGACAGACCCACTGTGGACAGACCCACTGTGGACAGACTCACTGTGGACAGACACACTGTGGACAGACTCACTGTGGACAGACCCACTGTGGACAGACACACTGTGGACAGACCCACTGTGGACAGACCCACTGTGGACAGACACACTGTGGACAGACCCACTGTGGACAGACCCACTGTGGACAGACCCACTGTGGACAGACCCACTGTGGACAGACCCACTGTGGACAGACCCACTGTGGACAGACCCACTGTGGACAGACCCACAGTGGACAGACCCACTGTGGACAGACACACTTGTGGACAGACTCACTGTGGACAGACTCACTCTGGACAGACCCACTGTGGACAGACACACTGTGGACAGACTCACTGTGGACAGACCCACTAACCCACTGTGGACAGACACATTGTGGACAGTCTCACTGTGGACAGACTCACTGTGGACAGACCCACAGTGGACAGACACATTGTGGACAGTCTCACTGTGGACAGACACACTGTGGACAGACCCACTGACCCACTGTGGACAGACCCACTGTGGACAGACCCACTGTGGACAGACTCACTGTGGACAGACTCACTGTGGACAGACTCACTGTGGACAGACACACTGTGGACAGACACACTGTGGACAGACTCACTGTGGACAGACCACTGTGGACAGACTCACTGTGGACAGACACACTGTGGACAGACTCACTGTGGACAGACTCACTGTGGACAGACACACTGTGGACAGACTCACTGTGGACAGACACACTGTGGACAGACACACTGTGGACAGACTCACTGTGGACAGACCACTGTGGACAGACACACTGTGGACAGACACACTGTGGACAGACACACTGTGGACAGACCACTGTGGACAGACTCACTGTGGACAGACACACTGTGGACAGACACACTGTGGACAGACTCACTGTGGACAGACTCACTGTGGACAGACACACTGTGGACAGACTCACTGTGGACAGACTCACTGTGGACAGACACACTGTGGACAGACTCACTGTGGACAGACACACTGTGGACAGACTCACTGTGGACAGACTCACTGTGGACAGACTCACTGTGGACAGACTCACTGTGGACAGACACACTGTGGACAGACTCACTGTGGACAGACTCACTGTGGACAGACACACTGTGGACAGACTCACTGTGGACAGACACACTGTGGACAGACTCACTGTGGACAGACTCACTGTGGACAGACTCACTGTGGACAGACACACTGTGGACAGACACACTGTGGACAGACTCACTGTGGACAGACTCACTGTGGACAGACTCACTGTGGACAGACACACTGTGGACAGACTCACTGTGGACAGACACACTGTGGACAGACTCACTGTGGACAGACTCACTGTGGACAGACTCACTGTGGACAGACACACTGTGGACAGACTCACTGTGGACAGACTCACTGTGGACAGACACACTGTGGACAGACACACTGTGGACAGACTCACTGTGGACAGACTCACTGTGGACAGACTCACTGTGGACAGACTCACTGTGGACAGACTCACTGTGGACAGACACACTGTGGACAGACTCACTGTGGACAGACACACTGTGGACAGACTCACTGTGGACAGACTCACTGTGGACAGACACACTGTGGACAGACACACTGTGGACAGACTCACTGTGGACAGACTCACTGTGGACAGACTCACTGTGGACAGACTCACTGTGGACAGACACACTGTGGACAGACTCACTGTGGACAGACTCACTGTGGACAGACTCACTGTGGACAGACTCACTGTGGACAGACACACTGTGGACAGACACACTGTGGACAGACTCACTGTGGACAGACTCACTGTGGACAGACTCACTGTGGACAGACACACTGTGGACAGACACACTGTGGACAGACTCACTGTGGACAGACTCACTGTGGACAGACTCACTGTGGACAGACACACTGTGGACAGACACACTGTGGACAGACTCACTGTGGACAGACTCACTGTGGACAGACACACTGTGGACAGACTCACTGTGGACAGACCCACTGTGGACAGTGCATCCACTGTCCCGGGGGGTGGGGGCGCCATTGGAGTTGCTCGCACAGGGCGCCAGATAGGCTAGGACCGCCTCTGCACGGGATGGTTTGGAAGATGTCAAAGCAAAACAATTTAAATCCACCAGATTTGACAATTTCGTGAATTTATTAAGGAACGGTTAAGCTCAGGAACACTTGTGCTATAATATCAGCTATGATTTTTAGCAAACAAATAATTGTCTTTACCATTTTAATCTTGTGAAGTCCTTCCGTGCATGCTGCTTCTGTGGCCGCCATTTTCAGCAGGGCAAATGAGGCGCTGACGCGTCGCGTAGCGGTGACGCATAATAGATGCGACCTAAATTAAGGTGCGATCAGTTTATGGATTTTTCCAATTTATTGCCAATAATTGGACAAAGCGACTTATAGAATGTTGCTATTAATCAGGCGGAAATTACAATAAGCAGATTATCAAAAGAGTACCATACGATTTAAGAACTGAAAGTGTTATATTTACAGGTCAGCTTTGGGCTTCATGTTGTTGCTAAACAAATAAAAACACATATTTACTCAAGGGCCGTAAAACAGTTGTTCTGAACTTACATCTTAACGTTATTCACTTACCTGAACATGCCCATTTTCCTGAAGAAACACACAAGCTTCCTCGTGCAAAAAAGTGTCCTTAAGTAGCAGTACAAAATATTATAAATAGATTTTTGTCACCTTTTCACAAATACAGATGTAATATGGTCCAATTACACTCTTGAGGGTCACTTTAATGTCTGAAGGCAGTGCTTACTCAGACTTTACAACATGTATCATCATAGCTCGCCTTTCATGGAGGCAGTCAGGATGAGAGAAGGACAGAACATGATTTTTTTGCAGAGGTTACCAGGCCCACACTAAATCATTATATCTGAACTAAAATGCATATTATGTATGATTTTTTTCATTTTGTTCTTATTTTTAAGCTCTTAAGTTTCAATTTAGCAGAAAAATATGTCTACCGTACTTTTTGGCCTATAAGTCGCAGATTTTTGCCTAATTTGCATGTCCTACGACTTATACGGTGAAACAACATATTTATGGATTTTTTCCCTATATTTTTAGACAAATCTTTGGCTGAGATATGACCGTTTCCATTCATTCTGACTGAAAACAAATTTTGGAGCAGTATCACTTTCGGCCGCTAGTGGCGCTAAAGGGCCCTCTAGGCTTTTGACGACTACCGGTGTACCTGTGTACGGAAATTTTAGAGCAAAAAAAAGTCCTACTGGATGGACAGCGTATGCACGCACATCATGCTGCAATTTAAAGATAAAATCAGTGCTGGGTAGCACTAATCCAAAAATTAGTTCCGCTATTTCTGAAGCACTTATTAATTAATTTAGGTCCGCAATTTCAAAAGCGCTTATGTATTAGCAACGCTAGCGGACGCTAATGCTAATAAGCTAACGTGCTAATGGCAAACTACTTTTTTAAATCCAGCAGATTTGACCATTTCGTGAAACTGTCAAGCTCAGAAAAACTTGTGCTATAACGTCATCTATGAAATATATTTTTTACTCAGCAAAGAAATATTGTAATTGTTTTTATCGTGTTTTCTTGGAAAGTCCTTAGCTTCTGTGGCTGTCGCGGACGCCATTTTGAACAGTGCTAATGGCAAACTACTTTTTTTAATCCAGCAGATTTGACCATTTCGTGAAACTGTCAAGCTCAGAAAAACGTGTGCTATAACGTCAGCTATGAAATATTTTTTTTCTCAGCAAAGAAATAATTGTTTTTACCGTGTTTTCTTGGAAAGTCCTTTGCTTCTGTGGGCGCCGCCATTTTGAAGAGGGCAAATGAGGCGCTGACGCGTCGCGTAGGCCGCTGAGAAACATCCATAAGTTCACCCTCCATGTTAAAAACTCTTCGTCTGACTCTTCGAAAACAAGCAATAAGGCTGCAGAGTAACACACTGGCTGCTAACTGCTATAGTGTCTATGGAGAGAGCGCTCTCTCTAGCCAAGAGACTGAAGCTTAGGATATAGTTGACGCGTCGCATAGGGCGCGAGGGTGCGCGCGCGAAAAGTGACGCAATCGCATAGTCCCCGCCCCCGCGCTTTGGCCAGCGCGTTGGTTTCGCGCGTGGTCGTGCACCTCCCAGATTTTGAAGCTCCGCAAGCCTAGCGCGCGCACCAAATTGATTGACAGGTCGGGTAGGGACCTCACCGACAGCCTTCACGCCAGAGCCTGCAGCTGTCTGCGCCGCTGTGGTCGTGGAAACGGCGTCGCGACGCATGGAGGAATGTTTTTTATGTGATACAAAGTATTAAATTCCCCGAGCGAGCAGAAAGCCATTTGTTTTGTTGTGTGATTTCAAACAGTTCTTCTTCTACGGTAGATTTCTTCTTCTACACCCTTTCTTGCAACATATGCACAGGTTTTAGAGAGTACTGCCACCTGCTGGTCAGTAAAAGAACAGCACTTTGCCATGCGCTGCCGTGCTACACTATAAACGCATGAAGCCGCACGGCACAGTGCGCGCGCAGCACGCGCGCTCCAGCTTGCGGACCAAAGCGCGACTATATCCGAGCCTTAAGGGGGACGCGTTTTTGTCACAGACCCCATCCGGCGCTGACAGGATATGGTCTGTTAGCAGTCGTCCGGTTTATTTAAGAGCTCGTAAATAAGTTTTTTCGTTTTTACTGATAGATAATTAGTTATTAGCGGTACTGCATTTTAAATAAAAATAGCGCAAATCCGCTTTTGAATTATAAAAGTTAGTCAATCTGCTGTAACGCTGACAAATTGTTTAGGTCCGTTATAAGCGGATTAGAGTTTTAGCGCTCCATAGCAGTCTGGCGCCCACCTTTGGATAAAACTAAAGTGTTTAACTCCATCCCTGCATCATCCTGGGAGGCTTGACCAAGCTTCAAAGCAGCTCTGCACTGCCTTTGGGAGGAGTGGATGGTGGACGGAGAGCACAGCTTCACGGCTGCAGGACGGATGTAACACGCAACGTTCAAGCAGGTCCTCGGATGGATGGATAAAGCGTGGACCTCAGTCACTAAAGAAACCATCCGTTCGGGGTTCAGGAAGGCCAGGATGTTTGCTGGACGTGGAGGAGGAAGAGGAGGCAGTGCTCTGAGCTGCATCAACTACTGTTACCTCAGGAGTTGTCAGAACACTTCACCAGCGACACAGAGGATGAAGAATTCAACGAGTTTGAATAAAAATAAATAAATAGGTGTTTCTGTCATCATTATGGGCGGGTGGCGTGTAGTAATTTTAAAGCCGCTTTATTTTGTTGGCTTCATTTTGCCATGTTTTAACCGTCAAAGTGCATTTATTAAGAAAAGTTCAGCTCAGACACATCTTTACTATAATGTCAGCAAACAAATATATGTTTACGGTGTTTATCTTGTTAAATTTGAAAGAGATGCAGGTTTCCGCTCGCTGCGTGCGCACATTTTTGCAGATCCGACGTAGCAAAACTATTTAAATTCAGCTGATTTGACCATTACGTGCATTCATTAAGGAAAAGTTCAGCTCAGACACATCTTTACTATAATGTCAGCAAACAAATAATTGTTTTTAAGTGTTAATCTTGTTAAAGTTCTTCCGTGCATGCTCCTGTGGCCATTTGGCAGCCAATCCATTTTTGGCAAAACATGTCCCACATTTCCGGGTTGCCAGTGGTGACGCGTAACATATGCGACGCATCAGCAGTGACACATAATAGATGTGACGTATATGGCGGTGCAACACGTTTATGGATTTTTCCACATTATTGGACATAATTGGACTGATGCAACGTGTACGGCGGTGCGACGTGTACAGCGGAAAATACGGTATATGTTTTTCTTCAAGCAGGGATACATCTCACTGCAACATCTGAGATTTGTCATGTAAAAGAATTTATCTGGTGCTGTCCCGTATCCTGATTGAGTGAGGTATCATGTCGGTACTGACAGTTTCCAGTTCAGTCAGTTAGCTGTGAGGGAACGGTAAGGAAAGATAAGGACATCTATTTGTGCCACCCTAAATGGCATGCTGGGGTTATTTAAAGGTGTTTTCTAGCCACAAAAAAATCTGCATTCAGTAGGCTTGGGCTATCTTTCAGCTGACCATTCAACTATAATTACCAGTAAGTATTTCCTGTTTCGTATTTGTAGATAACTACAAAATAAATTTGAAACAAGACTTCAGAACATGAAACAATTGTCATGTTTTGCATGTTCTGTTCATTACAGTTTTATTATAGCAGTAAAACTGGCATGAAAATGTACTTAATAGTTAGAAATATGATGGATAAGGATAAGAAATTAAAATATTCAAATGTTTATTTTTTATGCTTTTTGTGAAATGTTATTAGAAACAAGCAAATAAAGGAGAAACAAAAACATTCCAGAAAAAAATTAGCCGCGTTCCTGATATCTCTGCTACACTGTGGGTAAACAGTATAACATACTGTACAGTATGTACAGCATAAAATATTCTTGTTAGGAAGTAAAGGTAATAAAAATAATGCTAAATGAATGCAAGCTAGCAAACATAGATGTCACAAATGAAATGCAGTCAATGTGCAAAGCACAGAAAACGTAATAAATTATAGGTTAAACTCTAACACAGTGGGAATCATTACAAGTACTTTCTTGCATGTTTAAACTGAAAAAAAATCATGAACTTACATGCATGTGGAGCTCATTGTTCTTTGTACGTTTCTAGAAAGGAGTTTGCAGATCTTAAAAATCATGCTTTATTACATTGGCAGATGGTGTTTCGTAAAAACAGATCAAGCTGCCTGGACTATTTGTCTGTGTCTAACATGGATTTAAAAGTTTTAGACACTAGTGTTGTGTTCAAGACCACCTAACCCAAGACCAAGTCGAGACCAAGACCTCAAATAAAAAAATAAAATTAAAAAAAATTTAATTATATATTTTTTTAAATCAAAGTTATATACTGCAACTTTGTTTGCTTTTGGATGAATGTATAAGCTTTTATACATTTTCAAAGCTACATAACCAGGGGCGGAACCAGGGGGATGCCAGTGGGGCACTAGGGGGGCAATACAGCACCCCTTGGACAGGTCATAGCACCCCCAAGTAAATTTCAGATTTTTTTCTTTTTCATCTAAGTTAATATTCTTTAATATGTGGTTGTTGTGATATTGTCCTCACAAAACACAACTAATTCAAAAAACAATCAATGAGTGTACTGAGTTTTTAAAAAAAAAATCTGATCTCGCAACAGAAAATGTACCTCCGACCCAGAAGTGAAAATTCAAGTTACTGAAAGTTTGGTAAACATTTGAAAAGTGCAAGAAATGTTAAAATGGAATATTTTCTATTACCCATATTTCCTAAAATGGAATCAGGAAAAAGGATGTTTTTGGAAGCAGGCTGCAGCCAACACATAAACAGTAGTTTGGAAGATAGATCAAGCTTACTGCCATCCTTCCACATCTATGGAGAATGCTGCAAACGCTAGTGCTGTACAGCTGGAGGATGGAGCCAGCACGTTCAGCTTCCTTTGGGCAGTTCCCAGTGAGTCCACTTCATGGTCTATCCTGGTCTGATCCACCAGAGAACCCAGAAAGACGAGTGACCTGGTGCTCTCAACACTGACCCAGTAAGGAGCAGAAACTGGTGACATGATGCCTCTGGCTGGGTCATTTTTAGCTGATGCAACTTGGCAAATCATTTCCTGGCTTGCAGTGATAATAAATAACTTTATCTGATCACATTAAATAACTTCTTTCAACCAGAATCCAATCCAAACTATTTATTAAAATGGTCAAACTTTGTCTAAATTCATGTGTGTATAAAACTTAAATATGTCCTGCTCAAAGAGTCAATTTTGCTTTAGATAAGAGAAGCCTTGATTGATTCATTATAATTTTTTTGTTTGTTTGTTTTTGTTTATTATTGTTGTTGATTTTAGTTTGAGTATTTTTGTAATAAAACTTCAAAGACAACTTTGGTCTCTTCATTCAGATGAATATTCATGTGTTATGATGTGAAACTCCCTGTAATTAACAGATTCTACTTCAGTGACTGATTCTGATCATTAAAGGGTGAATATATTAATGAAGTTGTTGTTGGTCAGTAAACTTACCAGCTGGTGCCAAACTTTAATGAATGAAACATAAATAAAACTAATGTAGTGGAGCAGAGAAAGTAGCCGTGTTTCCATCAAGGTTTCTAGCTGCGCAATTTGAAATAGCGCAGCAGAAAAGCTTAATGGAAACGGCAAATTGCGAGGTTACTTCCTGAATTACGCTAAAAAGTTTATACGCTCGCTTGAGGTGGTTTTTGGGATCTGCGAAAATGAGCAGCTGCGCAAAACGACAGATGGAAACACATTTGCCGACTCGTGCTGCCGTAGCGAACATTCACGTCACGTGACTGATCAGCTGTTTCCGCTCCGGACAACATGTAACATCGCTAAAACTAGTTGGCATGACAGAATAAATACAACTCGCCCGATAGCAACACGTACCTGAAATATTCTCTCCATTTTGACGAGATGTGTGGCCGGGTTCTGTTTTCAACCGCTACTTCCTGTTTACTGTAGACATGCGCAGTGCTGACGTCTGACGTAATGACGCTGTGTGCGGCTTGGAAGAAGCGCTTCAAGCCAGTAGATGGAAACACTTCTGATCTGCATTAATTTGTATTTACATATTTGCGAGGTAGCTCAAATTTCGCAATTAAAATGGATGGAAACAAGGTTATTGTCACTCTTCTTCCTCCTGCTCACCCTTAGTTATTGTTACAAGATTCTACCCTGAGGCTGTTAGACTCATGAACCCTGGTCAGGATCATCACTGTGAAAATTACTGTGAAAAAAAATCACTGTAATGCCACTTGATTGTTATGTGCTGCTGACTATCCATGCTGCTGATCTCATGCTGCTGATTTATTTCATGCTGCTGTGTTTATTCGTGCTCATCTGCTCACACAGACTCATGTTCGTGCTGCTGTTTTTTGGTGCATTGTTTTGTACTATAAGTGCTTAGTGTATTCTTAGTTCAGTGTACAGTATTTCTTTGTTCATATCTCAGATCTCATTACTGTTTTTCTTTACAATTTATATTTTTGTTGGATGTAACTGGGACCCTGTGTACATAGTTTCATTCCACCACATGTACCACATGTGGTGGAATGACAGTAAAGACTCCTTGACCTTGACTTTGAGAACTGAAAGAACTAATTGCACCCTCAGTAAAATGCTTAGCCCTCCTTAGCACCTGCAGAAAAATATATCTGGAGCTGCCACTGTACATAACACATAAATCAGACATTCATGGCCTAACTTCATGTGTCAGGAATGGCATCCAATGTAAAACACTTGCCAAAACCATAATGCGAGTTCATCAAAGTGAAACCATACCGGATCGGTCGAGGCCCGGGTTAACAACGTCCGCCACCGGTGCTGTTGACAAACAGGGTGCCGGCGGAAATTGTACTACTGTTAGTCGAAGACGCCGAGGAGGAAAACGTGTCAGGAGACAGAGGGAGAGGAGGAAAGTGAAGAATGTAGGACTGAGGGTTGCAACTCTAAATGTGGGGACAATGACAGGCAAAGGTAGAGAGCTGGCTGACATGATGCAGAGAAGAAAGGTAGATGTTTTATGTGTCCAAGAGACCAAGTGGAAGGGCAGCAAGGCTCGCAGTATTGGAGCAGGGTTCAAACTGTTTTACCATGGTGTGGATAGAAAGAGAAATGGAGTAGGGGTGGTCCTGAAGGAGGAGTTGGCAAAGAATGTAGTAGAGGTGAAGAGAGTGTCAGATAGGGTGATGTGTCTAAAGGTAGAAGTAGAAGGTCTGATGCTAAACATAGTAAGTGGTTATGCTCCACAGGTTGGATGTGATGGGGAGGAGAAAGATAAATTTTGGAAAGATTTGGATGAAGTGATAGAGAGTATTCCCAGGGAGGAAAGAGTGGTGATTGGAGCAGACCTGAATGGACATGTTGGTGAAGGAAACAGAGGGGATGAGGAAGTGATGGGTAGGTTTGGTGTCAAGGAAAGAAACCAGGAAGGACAGATGGTGGTGGATTTTGCCAAGAGAATGGAAATGGCTATAGTCAATACCTATTTCCAAAAGAGGGAGGAACATAGAGTGACCTATAAGAGTGGAGGAAGGAGTACACAGGTCGATTACATTCTGTGTAGAAGAGGAAACCTGAGAGAGATTGGAGACTGTAAGGTTGTAGCAGGGGAGAGCGTGGCCAGACAGCATCGGATGGTTGTGTGTAGAATGACTGTTGTTGCGAAGAAGAGAAAAAGAGTAAAACCAGAGAAGAAGACCAAATGGTGGAAGCTAAAGAAGGAAGAATGTTGTGAGAAATTCAGAGACGAGCTGTTAAAGGCTCTGGGTGGTAAGAAAGAGCTTCCAAGTGACTGGGCTACTACAGCAACAGTAATTAGAGAGACAGGTAGGAAGGTACTTGGTGTGTCATCTGGACAGAGAATGGATGATAAGGAAACCTGGTGGTGGAATAGTGAAGTGCAGGACGCCATTCAAAGAAAGAGATTAGCCAAGAAGAAATATGACTGTGAGAGGACTGAAGAGCGGAGACAGGAATATAAGGAGATGGGACATAGAGCAAAGAGGGAAGTAGCTAAGGCAAAGCAGAGGGCGTACAATGAGTTATATGGGAGACTGGACACTAAAGAGGGCGAGAAGGACTTGTACCGATTGGCAAGACAGAGGGATCAGGCTGGAAAGGATGTGCAGCAGGTTAGGCTTATTAAAGATGGGAATGGGAATGTTCTAACAAGTGAGGAGAGTGTGATGGGAAGATGGAAGGATTACTTTGAGGAGCTAATGAATGAAGAGAATGAAAGAGAAAGAAGAGTGGAGGTAATAGAAACTGTGGACCAGGAAGTGGGAAAGATTAGTGAGGGTGAAGTCCGGAAAGCTCTGAAAAGAATGAAGAAGGGGAAGGCAGTAGGACCTGATGACATACCAGTGGAGGTTTGGAAATGTCTTGGAGAGATGGCAGTGAGGTTTTTGACTCAAATATTTAATGGAATATTTGAGGGTGAGAAAATGCCTGAAGAATGGAGAAGAAGTGTGCTGGTTCCCATTTTTAAGAACAAGGGTGATGTACAGAGTTGTAGCAACTACAGGGGAATTAAGTTGATGAGCCACACAATGAAGATCTGGGAGAGAGTTGTGGAAGGAAGGCTTAGACAAGAGGTGACTATCTGTGAGCAGCAGTATGGTTTCATGCCAAGAAAGAGCACCACAGATGCCATCTTTGCTTTGAGGATGTTGATAGAGAAGTACAGAGAGGGTCAGAAAGAACTCCATTGTGTGTTTGTGGATTTAGAAAAAGCATATGACAGGGTGCCAAGAGAAGAGGTGTGGTATTGCATGAGGAAATCTGGAGTGGCAGATAAGTATGTTAGACTGGTACAGGACATGTATGAGGACAGCAGGACAGTGGTGAGATGTGCTGTAGGAGTGACAGATAGCTTCAAGGTGGAGGTGGGATTGCATCAAGGATCGGCTCTGAGCCCCTTCTTGTTTGCTCTGGTGATGGACCGACTAACAGATGAGGTCAGGCAGGAATCCCCATGGACTATGATGTTTGCAGATGACATTGTGATCTGTGGTGAGAATAGGGAACAGGTGGAAGAGAACTTGGAGAGGTGGAGGTATGCACTTGAAAGAAGAGGAATGAAAGTCAGCCGTAGTAAGACAGAGTACATGTGTGTGAATGAGAGGGAGGCCAGTGGAACAGTGAGGCTACAAGGAGCAGAGGTCACAAAGGTGCAGGACTTCAAGTACTTGGGGTCCACTGTCCAGGAAAATGGGGAATGTGGTAAAGAGGTGAAAAAGAGAGTCCAGGCAGGATGGAGTGGATGGAGAAAAGTTTCAGGAGTGATTTGTGACAAAAAGGTGTCAGCAAAGGTCAAAGGAAAAGTTTACAAGACAGTGGTGAGACCAGCTATGTTGTATGGTCTGGAGACAGTGGCATTGACAAAAAGACAGGAGAAAGAACTGGAAGTAGCAGAAATGAAGATGCTGAGGTTCTCCTTAGGAGTGACAAGGATGGATAAGATCAGGAATGAGATCATCAGAGGTACAGCACATGTTGAACAACTGGGAGATAAAGTTAGGGAGGCCAGACTGAGATGGTTTGGACATGTCCAGAGGAGGGACAGTGGGTATATTGGTAGAAGGATGTTAGAAATGCAGCTGCCAGGAAAAAGACAAAGAGGGAGACCAAAGAGGAGATATATGGATGCAGTTAGAGAGGACATGGAGGTAGTTGGAGTGAGGACAGAGGATGCAGAGGACAGAGTGAGGTGGAGGAGGATGACTCGCTGTGGCGACCCCTGAAAAGGGAAAAGCCGAAAGAAGAAGAAGAAGAAGAAGATGGCCTAACTTCATGTGATTCAACAATAAAATGACACAGCTGTTAAATTAGAAGCAGTTTCATCACGTGCCAAGACTTAAAAAACTGAAGTGGCAAAACAATCTTCATACGTTTGAACTCAAGACCAAAGATAACCATATACTGTAGTTGCACAGTGGTTTCAATATACATGTACACCTAAAACAGTTACATAAATGGATATTAGTTACAAGTACAGTATATTCTTTGTGATTTAAATAACCAAATTTTGTAACTGTTGATATGGCAGACATCTTCTCCTGTGCCCAGACAATCACTTCTCACTTTCTTGGAGGGACCAGTGTTGCCAGACAGAGTCAAGATTTTCCAGCCCAAATATATGTTAAAAACCATCAACTCACACAAAAATCCACCCAAGCAATATATTGTTATATTTATGGTTTGAACATAAACACACATCAGTACAAACCAATGTCATTTAACAGTATGCAAATGCAATGTTTTTATGTCTATTTTATGTACTTCATTGTGTGTGTTGCCTGTTGTGTGTTTGCACAGCACTTTGGTTGGCCTTGTCGTTGTTTTAAGTGCTCTATAAATAAAATGGTATGGTATGGTATATGTGGCAAAAAGTAACAATCCAACAAAAATGTTCCCATAGTTCCCAGCAAAATCGGAATGAAAACCACCCAATTAGCAGTAAATTACCCAATCTGGCAACACTGGGAGTGACGCGTGCAAGTTAAAGAGGATGGGCGTGACAGTCCGGTCTCAAGACCAAGACCGGTCTCAAGTGCTTCAACACAATTAGACTCCAAAGCAAAGAACTGTGAAGGAGCAGGACACGAGACCAGGATACAAGGAAAGTTAAGTTCATTTGCAGGGAGCTATGTACACGGGTAACCGGAAGCTTAGCCAAAAGTATGTATATTTCTAAAGTGTTATGGTTCTGAGAGAACCCTGAGTTTCCAGGTGGGTCCACTGAGAGAGGTAGGTGTTTCCTTGCAGGTAGAGGTCCAGTGGGTTTGAGGTAATTTGAAGGCAGTTAGGTAACAATGGCTCCTTAGATTGAGCACAGTTGGAGAACTTGGAGAACAAAGGTGTTTCAGGTTTGATTTCTCAGGAGGAAGATTTCATCTAAAAAGACACAAAGAAGCTTGATTGGTTATGGACAATTCGTATGGGGCTGTCAACCATACCAGATGGCATGTAATGTTCTAGCATTGGATAAAACACTTTCACAGGCTTAAGTAAACCAGAGGCTCGTCAACAGGAGTGGTCACAGGTGTGGTCCATAAAGTACGGTACCTGCCAGCCACAGGGGGAGCTGCTGAAGAGGAAAACACTGGAATCCCACAATATCCTCTCAAATATGACTGTGACAAAAATCTGAATTCTTACAGCGTGAACTCTGCATGAGGTTTTACTTAAGGTTAAGACAGTGTTTGTGTTTATATGTTGCTACTCCTAAATCACAATTCAGTGTTCTGTCCATGTCTTAGATACTACCCACAAATTCAAATGCCAATTGTTTTGGAGAACAAGCTAACGTTGTGTGTTGTATCTTTCTCAAGTTTCGTGTTTGCTTGTTTATTTTTGTTGTGTATAGATCTTTTGGGTTTCTTCTGCTTTGTTATTAGTTTTAGCTATTCATTTCCGTTCATGATACAATTGAATGCTCCTCATTGTATCTGTTTTCAGCTTCAGCCATGCCACCTGTGTTGCATTAGTAATCAGCACACCTGTTTTCGTTCAGTAATCCCCCTTCCAATGTAATTTACTTAATTGTTTTTCTAAGTATTTTTTTCTCAGATCATTTGTTACTTCGATCTCGCTGTTTGTTGTTCTTAGTATTGCCATAGTTTTACTATTAAAAGTACTGCTGAGCCCTTGACAACTTCCTTCTTCATGCCTGCATTTGTTTCCTGCTTCAACTCATCATCCAACAGACTATAAGTTCATAAGTGATAAGTTCATCTTTTAACATCCATCCATTCATTATCTATTCCCACCATCCATTTTGGGTCGTGGGAGTCACAGTTAGGGTACACCCTGGACAGGTCTCCAGTCCATCACAGGGACACATAGAGACAAACAAGACAAACAACCTTTCACTCTCTAATCAGACTAGCATGCATGTTTTTGGTCTGTGGGAGGAAACTGGAGTACCCGGAGAAAACCCACGCATGCACGGAAAGAACATGCAAACTCCACCCAGAAAGGCCCCCGGCCGGGATTTGATCTGGCAAAGAGAGGCAACAGTTCTACCAACTGCTCCACCATGCAGCCCGACCTTTCTACTTTAGAAACAAAATTGCAATAGCTGTCTAACTTTGTGCAACCTGTAATCTTGTTAATGAATTTAAACCACCTGCATGAGATAAACTAATTGCATGTAAAGCCCTGATCTTTAGAGCACACAATACAATAACTTTGTTTGCAGATTTAAATGTCCTTTACTTTTATCTCTTCAAATCTCCTTATTTGGGTTTATTCTAAGCAAACAGGAAACTGGGCAATGCAATGGGTCAGTGGGAAGAGGTAAAGGCACAGGTGGTGGCTAGGAAGCACAAAGTATGCTGTAATTAATTCCCTCAACATATGTAGTCTGGATTTAAAATCTGTGTTGGAGACTCTGTGAGTATGTGTGTGTGTGTTCTCTTTTATAATGTTATTAGTCCAGCATTAACATGTTGCTTGTTACAGTAAAGAGGCTTGAATTTCTCGTTGAGAGGGTCCTGGATAGATCAGTAAGTACTGTACTGTACTATGAATACCTATGTGGAGCAACCTTGGGTCAAATGACTTAAACATTAAGTGCTTTAACCAAAGCATTAGAGGATGGGTGGGTTTAGAGACAAACAGGGCAAACACTTGTATAAGCACAATTTAATTACAGTTTAGGTTTCATCCACAAGAACATAAGGAAACCACTTTTAATCAGTGGATTTTTGCATGGTTGAACATGGTGTTGTTAAGAAGAAAAGTAGTAAAGTTTTTACATTATTTTCTCATTTACTACATTGATATGATAAAAATAACTAATATGAGGTGCTTCAAATATGTAAATGACCTCGTCTGTGGAAGGGGTGGGGAAGAAAAGATTTTCAAATAGCAGCAGGAAATGGCAGAGAGGAACAACAGGACATTAAAGGAGAAACGAGACAGAAAAAGTTGGGGGTGTAAAGGCTACGAGAAGAAAGGATTGCTTATTATCCCAATCACTGAGCGGAATAATAGGACAACAAAAAGCCTGAATGTGCCCAAACCTAGTAGTCTGCCTGCCAGTCGAGTCTGGTGTAGTTAAAAAGAGTTTGGCTAATCGACTAAAGCTCTTGCCGTCCCCACCCCAGTGACCCAGAACAGCCATCTTCTTCTCCCCGGGAGACCCCTGCAGAGCAAACACTGCAGGGACATTAAACACTCAGACACATTTTTAACCATTATCCTAAATGGCAAGGACTGTTCTTTTCTCCTTTCATAAGGTTTGAGCCCTTGAATAAACTCAAATGATAATTCATCAATTTATTGCTACTTAGGTTGGTGAATGATGGTGCAATATCAGGAACACTGGGGAGTGCAGATAACTTCTTGAAAAATTCACATGAATTGTCTTTTTGAATCTTACAGCAAGAATTGGCATTTCTTTGCCTGCACACTGCTTGTCTGTTTCCTTCAGCCACATGTCAGCCCTTATAAACACTCACACATGGCTCTTTGGCACTGGCATGGGCAGAATGCCAGAAGCATTGTTAGTGGAAATACTCGGGGGTTAGCGGTGCCCCAGAGGGCTCTCATTGCTGTATCTCAACCACCTGTAACATGTGAACTATGTTAGATCCTTTAAACATTTCCTGTCCCACAAGAGAACATTAAGCCCTGCAGTGAAAGGATTGCAAAGTCCCTGTGCGTGATTTCATTTAATTATAATACTTGAAGTTAATTATGTCTAACGTATTTTCAGCGCGCAGGCTGTCTGACCTTCAGTGTCTTTACACAAGTTAGAATAATGAATGGAGATTTTGAAAAAGAACTGAGGCCTTTACAGAAATCTGGATATCTTTAAATGTGTATTTTTGTCCTTCCTTTGAAAAACTATCTTTGTAAAGTAAGTGGAGACAATGATGATATTAGGAAAACATCAGAACACTGAGGAAGATTATTCTGAGCATGGCTGCAAGTTCTCCATAATTATTATTATTTTTTTTACATTTTTCACATTTTGTTGTCAATAATATTAAGATTAGGACAAATCTTAAGATACTTTTTTTTTCTTCTTCTTGTCAGATGTTCAGTATGCACAAGTGGGCGTGTCCCAATTAGGACATCACTGTTTTTACAAACATCTGTTTGTCCAGTATGAACACACCTGATAGGAAGTTAATAAAAAATTTAATAGTACCAGTAAGTGTATTTTTTTTTCATCTCCGTTTTTCTCGCCTAATATAAGGTGCACATATAGATAAAAGTGGCAAACCAAAGATACATTTTGCTTTGCTAGTGTGGATATACAAACAGCAGACAGTTGAAAAAACAGCCAAAGTATTTGTCTTATTAACAATTGCAAACCATTTTGAAGACATTATTAGAACTTTATTATTTTTTATGGAAAATAAATTTACTTTATTCTGCCATTTTTTTAGGCAACACCAAGATGACATTTTGTAACATTCAGGGATTAATGCAACATTGTTTTTAAATATACAGCAAGCCTAATTTTATACACAAGTGCATTTTGTAGTCCTAATTGTAAAGATTTGTCAAGAACTAAAATTCTGAATTACTTAATCTCTTATTTAGCTAGATTTTAAAAAACTTGCTTTTGCTTTTACTTGGTAAAATTTCAGATTTTCTACCATTTAATACTGTAAGGTATATGAAATATTATTCATGTAAATGAGTTCTTATTCATTTGAGCGGCAACAAACAAAATCTTTCAATCATTTTACAATGAATTAACCTTATAGGTATCACAGTCTGGGATTTTATTTTATCACAGGCTTGTTAAAAGGTTGCATCATAATTTAAATGTCCAGCAGCAAAGTAAATTGTGGCCCAATGTTTTGTCAGATGCTCTGCTTCCCTGCGTGCTCGAAGGAGGAGGGAGCATGTGAGCGTGTGTGTGTGTAAGTTTGTGATTACACGTTGATTGTTAATTTACGTCCGCTCATTTCGATCCCCTACTTTTAATTCTGTCATTAGAGAATTAAAAGCACCACTGCCAGAGGCACCATTACTCTCTTCCAGAGGGATGTTGGAATGAAGCGGTGGTATTATATAAATACCGTTGCACTTTTGACTCCAGGAAGCTGCTTCCTGAGGTGTAACCCTTAGTCACTCAGAGGTCTGATTTACAGTATCTGACCAGGGGTGGACGTGCTTTTCTGACACTTTATCTCACCCCTCTGCACTGCTTTAGCTCCCCTTTCTCTCCTCCTCCTTCTCACCCTTCACAGACACAGGTTTCTTGTCTAATCTTAGAACTGGAAATCTCACTTTTTAACATGTCCTGGGGTTGATTTTCACCTCGACTACCGCCACAGCTGTCCATCTCTGTGACGTCCAGAGGCGAGATGTTCTGCTTTATTAAAATGTGTGAATATATATTTAAAGAAGAAGAAAAAAAACTAGTGCAGGGAAGAGGAGTGAGTGATACATGCAAAAAAAGAGATAATGGCAGAAATCGTTAACATACATCTGTCCAATTTGTTCAGGCATACAGCTTTGCACCATGGGGAGCTGCGGTATGTGTTTTTGAATTATAACTGGCCAGTGTGCATGTTTGCAGCTTATAAATCCTTAGAAGAAGGGGTACCGTGGTGGGAATCTATTCATCTGACAAACTTCTCCAGCATTTTGAGGTAAAGACAATAAAAATTTACATGACAGAGAGAAAGCAAAGGGAGGGGTAAGAAAGATGCACACTCCCTGCCAATCACACTTGCTTTTGTGTACACCACAAGAGATAAAAAAAGAACCTGACTCTGAAATCAAAAGATTAAAACAAAAGCTCCCTTGTCGAGTTCCTCTAACCGCACCATGTCTCTTCTGGCTACTGATTATATAGAAAACAACTGCAATTACATGTTTGAGCTCGCAGGACTGAGGCGAAGACCAGACCCAGGAGACACGATTAATATTCAGACTCTCATCCAGACACAGCTAGCGTGCTGACAGTGTCACCGTCTCACCGGTTCTGTCATCAGCAAAGCGTGGCCACCAGGAAAAAATAAAATAAAATCCCAGAAAGCACATCTGCATCGCACTCCTCGTCTTTCTCGGAGTCTCACATTTGATGAGGGAGCAACATTAGCGTTTTTGATTAAATGTGAAATTCCCAGTTCTCTGAAGGAGACTGCTCCCCCCCTTGTCAGTCTTTGGAGAAATCTTCAGTCCTCCTGTGCCTCTGTAACTACTAATTTATTTCAAGAGTG
>JBBPBX010000714.1:25715-64289 GCA_038048925.1 Garcialebias charrua | reverse complement strand
CCACCACCAAATTACTGTATCGCATAATGGGATAATTAAATTAATATTGGATGTAATAATTACTTTGTGGATTCTCATTTTTCATACACACAGCTGCTTTGTTGCCTGAACATTAGCATTTGTCTGCTGCAATTAACAAAAAGTCTAATGGGATTTCTTCTTGTGTGTGTGTCTTTGCAGGGTGTTGTCTGAGTGTGTTTGTTGTGTGTGTATGGGCACTTTTACACCCAGAAATGGCTGCAATATGTGGGTTAGCAGCCACTTTCTAACCCCCCCTGCCCCCACAACCCCACACACAAATATGCCTGCTTCACATTTCCTGACATGTTAAAAGGGTTTTGTCATCCCCAGATCTTTACGACTGTCTCAGGACAGAGTAATTTAGCTTCAGTGAGAACATGAACTTTAAGAAAAAGGTGGAAAAAGTTCCCACTTTTTAATGAATAAAGGTTGAAGAATCTCTGTGGCGCCAAGAAAAGTGCATTACTCTCAATCCCAACTGTAATGTATTCCACGACTTGTGAAAAATAGCTACATTTGTCTAATGCATGTCATGGAACTGACTTAATTCAGAATGATGACCCTTTCCACCCATTCCATTCACATTCTCACACTTACCAAGGACATGAGTCATTTTCTTTTGACTGCAAGAGGTCGAGTTTTATATTCAGGGTTACTTGTGCAGAGTTTAACACGGTTTTTAGACTAAGGTAGAGAAAGACACTTTAGACTTTTGTGTCTGCAACAAATAGATTCAGTGTTATTGCTAAATCTGCCAGACAGACGATGATGATCACTTTTTGTTGTAGTTCATCCTCCTCCAGTGTGATAGTAACAAGTAGTAGACGTCATGGTTGTGTATTTTGACTTGGCAGATGAATGTCTCATTTTCCCCAAACTGCACAACAGTCTCCATCTTTCTCACTCCGTCTATCATTGGTCTTCTGTCTACAGCAGACACTCTTCTGGCCAGCCCAGTACTGCCACTGCCGATGAAAATGTCCCCTAGTTATCTGCCTGGGTAATTGCTGTCTTGTTTGGTTAAGGGATTAGAGGGCTGAAACTCTTTGTGTGGTCTTGCAGATTGAACAAACAGGCACCAGTGAGAAGCCCTGTTCAAAAAACCCACAAGACAGACTCTTGTCTGTGTGACGGCAGTAATCCAGATGGACTGGCGCAGGTGATAATCGTGGTGGTTGGCGTGTTGATAGGCCATGTTAGGGTTTAACGACGAAGCCTTGTTTGAAAGCCACTCCACTCTGTGATGTAATGTTTCCAGATGAAAGCTGAAGTTTTCCACAGAAGGTGCTTTCGGACCATAAGGGGACCAGTTCACAGTCCTTATAACTGTTTAATAAAGTAGTTGCCTTTTCCCCTCCTCACACTGCTGGTACTGTGGCTGTTCGCAGCTCTTATAACTGCGTTTATTGGGTCTATTTTAAAACCTGCTTCAGAGTGGGCACTTTACTGAGTGAATTTTCTCTCAACTGACTCTACAATAGCTGTGTTTCCATCCATTTTCATTTCGTATTTTGAGCTACCTCGCAAATATGTAAATACAAATTAATGCAGATCAGAAGTGTTTCCATCTGCTGGCTTGAAGCGCTTCTACCAAGCCGCGCACAGCGTCATTACGTCAGACGTCAGCGTCATTACGTCAGACGTCAGCACTGCGCATGTCTACAGTAAACAGGAAGTAGCGGTTGAAAACTGAACCCGGCCACACATCTCGTCAAAATCGAGAGAATATTTCAGGTACGTGTTGCTATCGGGCGAGTTGTATTTATTCTGTCATGCCAACTAGTTTTAGCGATGTTACATGTTGTCCGGAGCGGAAACAGCTGAACGTCACGTGACGTGAATTTTCGCTACGTCAGAAATGAGTCGGAAAATGTGTTTCCATTTGTCGTTTAGCGCATCTCAAATCCCAAAAACCACCTCAAGCGAGCGTAAAAACTTTTTAGCGTAATTCAGGAAGTAACCTCGCAATTTGCCGTTTCCATTAAGCTTTTCTGCTGCGCTATTTCAAATTGCGCAGCTAGAAACCTTGATGGAAACACGGCTACTGTGATTGATCTACACAGAAAAGTCAGTTGATTGGCCAAGTAAATTCAATGCTACTATAATAATATAATAATAATAATAATCATTTTATTTAAAAGCGCCTTTCAGGACACCCAAGGACACTTAACAAACCAATAGAGTGTAATACAGATCAAACATTATCAGCGACAAATTGAAATATAAAATTCATAAAGATTATAAAATGCAAAATAATAAAAATACATTTAGTAAAGTTAATGATAAGCTAGTCTAAAGAGATGTGTTTTCAGGGCTGTCTTGAACAGAGAACGGGGGGTGGTGTTCTGGCTCCTCACTTTTAAAACTGTGTTCACATTACAGTGCAGAAGCTACTTAACTGTTGTTCTTGTCTGCTATGACATGCTCATTGTTGAACGAACTTGGCACAAAGTAGATGGATTCTCTTCAAAAATAAACCAGAAACCCCCCCAACATAAAACTCCTTGTTGTTGTTATAGTTGCTGATGGTGAATGTTGCATGGATGAGTGACATGGCTGTTGACCGTCAGCCGAGTGTTACACAATCACATGGTTTAAAAGCAAACATGTACGGTAGGTAGAGTTGTAGTATTCAAGACAGGTCTTGGTCTTGAGACCGGTCTCAAGACCACTTTTTGATGGTACTGTATTGGTCTTGTCTCGGACTCGACCGCATTTGGTCTTGGTCTTGTCTCCGTCTCGGACATAGAGGACTCAGGATTTTATTTCAAGACAAGTCAAGGCCACAACTGTGGAAATAATAAATTGCCAGAATATTGTCCAGTTTATTTGTCAACATCTTTGTTTTTATTGGATGCAAAACATACTGATTCCAATCCAAGTGATAACGTGACTCATTGCTAAATACATGGTTTTGTTACCACTGCCACGCCCACCCCCTTTCACTCACACACGGTTCTGTACCAAGAGAACAATAGACAACAGAACTTAACGTCACAGCCAGGGGTGAAAGTAAGCCGGTACGGTCCAGTACCGCGTACCAGTAAAATATTCTGTGCCAGTACTCAGTACCTGGAAGAGAGGGGAGTGGCTTTCTGCTGTAAAGCTTCATTCAGAACCAATCACAGCTGCACTTTGGGTCAGAATAGAATCAGTCTAAAACATGACAATCTGTTAATAAATAGCTTTTTTTTTTGGCTGTAAGGTGAGAAGGGAGGCCATCTATTAAAAAAAAGAAAAAAAAAGTTTTTTTCTACTTTCAAATTGCGTCTGAACTCTTCCTGGTCTGCTGGAGCCTCAACTCTTTAACGCCGTGAAGTTAGCTTTACGTTAGATGTTGGACATTCGAGCTCCGAGGAGTCAGCGTTGTGTTATTCTCATTCGAGCCGAAGCACACAGTCTGATTTCAGTCAGCTGCTCAGTCTGCTCCTCCTCCGAGACGTATTGGTTCAATTAGGGACCGTCAACAAATTACCGAAGCAAAAACTTTTCAGAAACAAAAGTTAATATATTTTACATCATTTGACCCACTGACACAAAACTGTGAAACTACTCATAGACCTGACACACAAGACACCATCATTTTTAAAAAATAACTTTAAAGCATTTTCTAATTACTTTTTGAGCAAATCCATGATTTTTGAACAAATAAATTATGTAAAATTATAAAATGCTTTAAAATTATAAATACATGCTGGTGCCTCGTCTGTCAGGTCTAGTAATGTAGTTTAACATAAGTGTTGTGTCAGTGGGTCACATGACGTGAAAATTATTGTGCAAAAACCACTGAATGTCTGATTTCTTTGTCATGTAGCTTTGAAAATGTATAAAAGCTGATATATTCATTCAAAAGCAAACAAAGTTATAGTTTGTAACTTTTATAAAAAATATTATAATAAAAGTTGGATAGGTTTTTTACATATTTGTTAAAACCGTCACTTTGTTGTGAAGTACAGTATAAGACAGATAATCTGTGAAAAGATTGAGTTCCAAGATTTGAGGTCTTGGTCTCAACTTGATCTCGCCCTCCCGACTCTTGACTTGGTCTCGGACCCCACAAGTCTCAGTCTTGTCTCGGTCTCGGCACACTCTGGTCTTGGTCTTGTCTCGGTCTCAGGTTAGGTGGTCTTGACTACAACACTGACGGTAGGTCTTTATGACTGCTCCACAGTGGGACCTGATGTCCTTATTTGCTTCAGAGCAGGAGTGCAGGTAGTCCTCGGGTTACAACGGTCTCGAGTTACGACGTTTTGTGGTTACGGCGCATCTCCCATAAAAATTAAAATACTTTTATTTTGAAAAGCCAAGTTATGCAGTTTCCGGTTTTACGTCGTAAACGTAGCGGCGGAGGAATACAGAGGCAGAGGAATATGTTACGTATGGATCGAGGTTGACTGCAGGACCAGCGCGAAGCAGTGGAAAAGTACTGGTGGAGACCTTACTGTAAACGCTCCGGACCGAGGTTGACAGCAGTTTTACGTCGTAAACGAATAGAGAATACAGAGGATGGACCGAGGTGGATGGTGTCACCAGCATCCAAGTAGGCTATTAACAGTTTTCGCACTTCATTATGGCTCCCAAACGATGTGTTTTTTGATAATTATGTAGGGTACTGTGTTAGGATAGGCTAAGTGCTTGGTAATACAGTACTGTACATGTATATGGTGCAGTATGTACGTATATTTTGACTTACGTCGAAAATCGGTTTACGACGCTGCGTAGGAACAGATCTTTATCGTAAGTCGAGGACTACCTGTATTTATCACGATATACCTGTCATTTGCAAAGATATTATGGATATATGGCATGGCATTAAAAAATAAACGTCAGCCTACCATCCATTATTAAATTAGTCTCTTGACAGACAGGGCAGCCAGTCTGAGGCCCCGTTTACACAACATGAAACATTCGTTCATTTACAAACAACAGCCTCATTTTCTCTGAAACTGAAAGTTTCTGAATCCAGATCTCAGAGTGGAAATTTTAAGGGGAACCCCCCAAAGAGGAGTGAAATGTTCTGCAAGTGAAGATGCACATGCTCACTCCAACAGCTACAGGCCCAGGCCTCCCTTGCAAAAGAGATCTGTGATCTCAGCGGGATTTGCCTGGTTAAATAAAGGTTAATAAATAAAATAAATACAGTCCAAAGTTTTTCTGCACTAACAACAGTTATAATAAATAACAACAGTTATAATAAATAACAACAGTTATAATAAATAACAACAGTTATGGTAAATGGTAAATGGAGCTTACAGTACTGTATTTATATAGCGCTTTCCAGCCCCCCTATGAGGGGCCCCAAAGCGCTATACTATACCAACCATCTATCCATTCATACACATGGATCGGGGGATGATTGCCATTACCATTATAATACCATATAATAAATATAACAACAGTTATAATAAATATAACAACAGTTATAATAAATATAACAACAGTTATAATAAATAACAACAGTTATAATAAATAACAACAGTTATAATAAATAACAAAAGTTATAATAAATAACAACAGTTATAATAAATGGCAGAGAGCAAAGAGGTTTTGTGCTGTTCACCCTTTTTTCAGTATGTACGAGCAAAACTAATAAAATTCAGGGTCCAAAGAGATGTTGGTGTATTCGCCAGTTTGGACAACTGTGATCCTACAGATGCTGCATGCAAAATGAATGTAGCTGAGCCCTGGGCTGCCAAATTAATTTAAAATATCATGTCCAACAAACACAACACACATCTTATCTTTGAATATCTTTACTCAGCACAAATAACAGTTTAGATCAAAATACTATAATTTTAAAGCAACAGTACTATAGTTCATAATTTCTAATCTGGCAACTCAACAGACATGGAAACTACAGCGTTTTCGTGTAAACCTGCTCGTTTTTTGTTTATTAGCCCAAATAAACATAGAAAAAACCCTAACGTTTCCAGAGGTTGTTGTCGTGTAAATAGGGCCTTATAGCAGGTAGATCACTTTGACTTGGTCGTTTTAAAAGGAGCTCCATGATGAAAACTGTGGGCATCCCTGCCTTAGAGAGCCCTTACAACAGTTTGGTCCAAAATATCATGGAAAGTATACATTTGAACAACACTACACAAGAAACATAACATTAACACCTCCAGATTTTAGACAAATAAACAGTTGTTGATCAAACATGTTTTTAATTTCTTGCATTACCAGTATCTGTGAATATTAACTGGTCTTCTGTCGTTATTGTACCAGTGAGGAACTGGAGCAACTCTTTAAGTATTGCAGTCTGGTTGGGTCTTTTAATGTGCTGTCACCAGTCAGAAGTGACAGCCTATATTTCAGTAGCCTGCACTTTTCCTCCCCGTCTCTGAGGGTGGTATCCCATCACCACTGAGCCTCAGTCATAGCCCCACACAATACTACACCCAGGCACTCACGATTAAGGCAAATTTCCATTCCAATGTTCGTTTGCATGCTTTTATTTCCCTACTCTCGCTCCTTTTTTGCTATTTCTTTTCTGCTGTCGTCCCTCGCGTGAAAAGCAAAGGTAATGTCAGCCTCCTCTTGTCACGGTGGCTCCAATCAGCGGGCCAAAGCTCAGGGATCATGTTTGATACTGTCAGATGGCCTGGAAAATTAAAAACCCAATTAAAGTGGCAGTCCAAAGGTCAGCTCTTCTGCATATCAAAAGCTCTCCTCTTGCTATTCGGCACAAATTATATCCGTTAACAGCTCACTTTGCTTAGGCTGCAGCAGCACGGCACTTAGGGAGTAATAAGTGCTTACCCCTCGCTCTGTTCACTTTCACATGAAAGCTGCCTGCTCCGTCAGAGAAATAAAAATGAACAAACCATTACTAGTACCGGTAGTCATTTGTTGTTTTTTTACTTTGTCCAAGACAGAAAGGTTTGTCCAGGGTGTGTTTTTATGCTTGAGACAAACAGAACCACAAGCAGGAGTTTAATTTTAAGTTTTCGCTTCATTCTTTGTCTTGGGGTTTTCCGTTACACGTTACATTTCTGCTCATATTTATCTTTTGCTTTTGATGAATAGCCACCGACCAAGCGCTTCATTTTTCTTTCTTTTTCACCCCTCAATCTTCTTTTGTGTACTCGGTTTTTACCGTTCATTAATTCCTGTACAGTGGTCAGGAGAGGACCGAGAGAAATGGCCAACCAAGCTTAATGGCATGTGTCTCAAGCCGGGCTATTAATATTCAGCCTAATGTTTCTGATAAGAGTGCTGGGGGGCCACGAGGAGCTGCTGGGTCCAGACAGCCTTATTAAGCAGCTGAAGTGGAATGATGCTCGCTGAATGCACGAGTAAACACACACTAACAGAACGCACAGACATCGGAAGGCAAGTTGTCTTTAGGACTTGCATGAGGATCTTCCCACTAGGTTTCCTTTTTCTGTTTTTCAGTGTGAAAGGTTTAGTTTGACTGTTTGCAAATGTATCCCACGTCATGTGACAATTCTCTGGTTCATAGTCAGAGTTTAGTTGTTAAATGTTTATTTTTTTCCACAAATGAATAAAGTCTAGTTGTTCCCTTTTTTTTCTTCCAAAGTTTATTTTTTGCATTCTTCCTCTCTTTTTCTTTGAACATCAAATCCTGTGCAATTGGTCTTTTAGCTCCATCTCATTTACATTTAATGACATGATAATACACATTAGCAGACTATTTCAAATAATTACAGCCTTTCAATCGCCTTTTTGTCACCTCTCTCCCCAAGTGTTCTACATGCTATGTGCTTCGTTCCTCTAAATTTAAATTTTTATCATGAAAATAATAGAAAATACTTTTATATTTAAATAACAAAAACAATATATAATAATAATAATAAGTCACAGGGACAGGTGAAAAAAGGAAAAGATGGAGCAATTTTGAAAACTGTGCAGGGTAAAGGGATTAATACATAAGGTTCTAGCGCTATGTCATGATGACGGGAACAGAAGCCAAGCTTTCATAAAGGTAACAACTTCCCTGTCAGGTTTAGCACAGCCAATGTAAAAAATGAGCCGCTGTAATGTGCAGTTTGCAATAAATAAATAAATGTATAAATACAGGCAGAAGGTGCACCGTATGATGTTCTGTTCTGCATTTCCATGTTTTAGTTAATTTCTCTGTGAATGAAGACATTTTCATAACTCGTGAAAGCTTTCAGAATAAAAAAGCGAAAATAAAACTATCAATAAAACAATAAAGATTCTAGTTGATGTCATGACTTGAGCGACACATTTCGTTTCAAATGTTATCAGCCATCAAATGGCTGTTATCAGTTGTTATCATCCCCATATGTAGTGTTCACACTGCCCCTCCTGTACCTTCTAGTGGATTTAAAGATACGTTGCTAGCATTGTAGCGATGATAATAGGCTCATGTGGTTCAGAGTAAATGTTCTGGGGTTAAGTTTAGGAGTCAGTGCTCGGGTCAGGTGTACATTTGAAAGGTTAGATTAAGGAAAAGGTTACATAAGGTCACAAAAAAAAAAAAACGCTTCCTGGTTTACCAGCGTGCAATGCTGCATATTATCAGCAATACTAATGTACCTTTAAACCTACTAGGAGGTAGGAGGGACAGTCTGAACAATACATATGGGGATGAGAACAACTAATAACAGACCATTTAATGGGTTGATAGCATCTGCCTCTGCTTGAGCTTATTTAAGGAAACAGAAACAAAATGGAATGACAAATTTGAAGTTCAGGAAATCTTTTTTTCTGGACTGTATAGCACCTTTCTATCTGATCAAGACACTCAAAAATATTTACAACACAATCTGGGCCTCATTTACCCATTCATACAACACTCTACTAGATCTATACAAAACTAATTGAGCAAATCATTCTAAAGAGAATAATCAGAGTTTTATCACATTCATACACCGACGGGACACATCAGAGGCAATGAGGGGTTCAGTGTCTTGCCCAGGGACACTTCAACATGTGACTGCTGGTGGATTCGAACCCCCAACTCTTGTGTTGGAGGATGATTGCTCTAACCACTCAGCCACAGCTGCCCAAACTGAGTAAGAACATTTGATTTCAAGTTTAAATTTGACTTTTAGCTTTTTAAATGTCTTTAACAGCAACCACAATGTGTTTCATTTTTTTTATAGGTTTTTCTTTCAGCTGCTCTCAGGGATTTACTCAAAGAAAAAACTTGCTTGAGGATTTGTTTGCCATTCTTGCCAAAATGCTGCATTGATTAATATTCTTTAAAACAATGTTTTTCTGTACCATTTATGTGGTCTTTCCTCTCTCATTAGAGCCAGCAGGCCTGGTAAGTTTTTTACTTCTAAAATGTCTAACTTTTAGCCTAAAATGAGCTAAAAAGAAACTGTTGGTACAGACTACACGTGAGTAACTCAAGAATGTGCAAGTTGAGTGAATCTGGGATTTCTTCATCTCCCTTGACACTTGTGTAATAAAATCTAAACATTATGTACATATTGATCAGCCTGGCTCTTTCCCTTTGATCAAAATGTGAAATAGAAGAAAAAATGTTTTAATGTCATTGATTCAAACATATAAGTTCTGAATTATTACAGGTGCATCAAATTTAAACTGGTTGACATTTATAGATGTGTTAAAATATGATACATACAGTATTTTCTGGTGTATAGGTCGCACCTGTGTATAGGTCGCATTGTCCAATTATCACCAATAGATTGGAAAAATCCCTAGATAGGTTGCAGCGGTGTATAGGTCGCACCTACGTTTAGCTTTACTGCAAATGTCTGCCACAGGAGCGCACAGCAAGGCTTTTAAGAAGATTAACACTTAAAAACATTTATTTGTTTGATAAAAATTATAGCAAATTCATGTCTGAGCTGAACTTTTCCTTAATAAATGAACGTAATTGTGAAATGAGTTAATAAATGAATGTAATTGTGAAATGAGCTGGATTTAAAAATTAGTTTCACCGAAAGTGATAACAAGCCATATATAGGTCGCACCTGAGTATAGGTCGCAGACCTTGGAAAAGCCATAAAAAGATGCGACCTATACACCGGAAAATACGGTAATTATTTCCATTTAACTAAGATCAAAGAAGCTGTTCAGACCTGATCAGATGTCACTTGTCCTGGATGATCCAATCACTGAACAGTTTTCACAAAGTGAGTTCATGTTCAGCACAAAATGTGTTTTTAGAAACTGGATCTTAATGATCTCTTCTTTGTGTGAGGGAACACGTGGTTTTCATGAGCAGCTGCCGGTCAGCTGTATGTGAAGTCGTGTCCTGGAGACCTAAAAATCTAGGACATGTTGGTGTTCACACATTTATAGGAATTTGGCCACAGGTAAACTGCATCAGATTCAAGCCCCGGGTTGGGCCTGGGGTGTTTCTGTGTGCAGTTTGCACGTTCTTGTGTTTGCACGGGTTTTCTCCAGGCACTAGTTTCCTCCTGCAGTCCAAACACATGCATTCAGGCTGCCTTCAGGCACAGGCCTAAAAACATGTGATGTCAGTGGGGTTTGTCTGGTAAAATAAAATAAATAACACCACTTTGTTGTTTGTTTTGAATTATTTATTATCACAAAGCTTCCACTTTGCTATCAATCATAATTATAATAAAGGTCAAAAGAAAAGTTTACAAGACACTGGTGGGGCCAGTATAGTCTGGAGACAGTGTCACTGACAAAAAGACAGGAGACAGAACTGGAAGTGGCAGAAATGAAGATGCTGAGGTTCTCCTTAGGAGTGACAAGGATGGATAAGATCAGGAATGAGATCATCAGAGGTACAGCACATGTTGAACAACTGGGAGATAAAGTTAGGGAGGCCACACTGAGATGGTTTGGACATGTCCAGATGAGGGACAGTGGTTTGGACATGTCCAGATGAGGGACAGTGGTTTGGACATATCCAGAGGAGGGACAGTGTTTTGGACATATCCAGAGGAGGGACAATGTTTTGGACATATCCAGAGGAGGGACAGTGGGTTTAAGGATTTTAGAAACACAGCTGCCAGGAAAAAGACAAAGAGGAGATATATGGATGCAGTTAGAGAGGACATAGAGGTAGTTGGATTGAGGACAGAAGATGCAGAGGACAGAGTGAGGTGGAGTAGAACTCACTGTGGAGAACCTTGAAGAAGGAAAACCCGAAAGAAGAATAATGTATTTTTTTTTACAATAAGTTGTTGTCTTGTTTTGCTTCATATTGAAATTTTTGACCACCATGTTTCATAAGGCTGGATTAGATATGTTTTTCCTCGCTACAAACTCTACGAACAGAGCTACATTTGTTTTTATCTGTTATTAAACTTTTTATTCAAAAAGCGTTCAGGTGATTTTTAAATGTGGTTCTGATATCTTCATTTGAGCTCCTACGTGTGTTTTGGAGAAGTGGCTCAACTTTCAAAGGAAAGTGAAACAAAAGCAAACACAACAATACCCATTAGTAATTTGTAAGTGCGCAAATATAAATATTTTTGTGAAACCATATTTATGTCCACTTTGTTGTGTGTTTGTGGGTCTAATGAGATCATAGTGTTGGCACCCACTGATCCCTTTGGTACGGAAGGGTATTGCTCTCATCCATGAACTAATATTTTTTGAGCTTATGTAGTAAAAACGTGATGTTATGTATTAAAAATGTGATAATTATGTAGTAAAAACGTGATATTATGTAGTGAAAACGTGATATTATGTAGTGAAAATGTGATAAGTATAGATGTAGAAACATACTCATCCACACGGTGGCAGTAGTAGGCTTTTTTCCTGCATGGACAACTGGTAAAAAGAGTAAGAACAAGTTCGCCCGTCCGCTGTATATGTACTGTGTGTGTGTGTATATAAATACACAGTACACACACACCCACACCCAAAGGGAGCATGACAGGTTTGGTGTTCTTCTGACATACCTCAATGATGTTCAGACAAGTAAACAGAACAAGCTGTTTGTCCAAACAGTCAGCCATTACGTGTTAGCATGCAGGCTAAAAACAGCGTACGGGCGAACTTGTTCTTACTCTTTTTACCAGTTGTCCATGCAGGAAAAAAGCCTACTACTGCCACCATGTGGATGAGTACATTTCTACATCTATACTTATCACGTTTTCACTACATAATATCACGTTTTCACTACATAATATCACATTTTCACTACATAATATCACGTTTTTACTACATGATTATCACGTTTTTACTACATAATATCACGTTTTTACTACATAAGCTCAAAAATATTATTTCATGGATGAGAGCAATACCCTTCCGTTCTTTGGTCTACAAAATGGTCTCCAAATCCTTTGCAGTCAAGCTCCCCTGCAGGGTGATCACTGAACCTAATGACTCCTGAAGCTGGCTGACCGTTTCAGTCATTACTGTGGGCTGAACTTTGCACATGTACATTTTGGACGAATGAGAAAAAGATGCTCATAATCAAACAATGTATATTTATATGTAACCTCAGAGTGTGTGCATGTGTGATTTTATGTGGTAGTCTTTCTAATAAAAGTCTTCGAATACAGTTTCACATGTGTCTTTTTGTACATGATTCATGTCGCAGAGCGATTCAGTGAAGGAGTCGAGAGGCTTGTTAATGAAACAGCTTTATATCGTCTCTGTTTTTCTCCACAACTTTGTGTGAGACACAAAGCCACATGGAAGAGTAAGCAGAACTCCCTCGTGGTGCCTAGATGAATCTTTTCCTTGCTGTTGCACTGTAGCGGTCAAACAAATTAAATTCAACACCAGTATTTAAGTAATTTTATGTAAATTATGGTGTTAATGTTCTGTGTCAAAATGGTGATGATGGGCTGGTGTGTGCCTTGTTTGATGGGTCTTGTCTACGGGCTGGGCTGGAAGGAAACACGGACCTTTTGGAAATAACTATTTTTTTTCGAGTTTCTTGCATTTTTTCCATTTGTTTATTATGTACCGGTAAATTTTATTTTCTTAAGACAAGAGAACATGCACTTGCTATATAGAAGCTTTAAAAAGCCCGTAGATTCACTGATAATGACAACTATAAACTCCATCTTCTTTCTCTCTCACTTCATTTCTCTGCTATGCTTCTTTACGTTTCCTCTTCGGACTGCTGCGGAGTGCAGGATTTACAGTGGGTTTTTGTTTCAGCCATCTCTGGAATTAAGAAGTGTATCCTTGCATTTCATTAAATCCTGCCTAATGAGATGACTGTCTCTCCCCAAAGAGCAGATGATGAAGTACCTGATGCCATGGAGCATAAATTAGCACGGTGAGGTTAAACGCTGGAACTGACTCATGTTTCACAAGAGGACCCTATGCAGCAGTTAAATCAAGTCATAAATACTGCCAAGTACAGCCTTAATTCACCTAAAGCTCCCACCCAAACTAACATTTTTTCTGAGTTTCCAGTTTGACAGTAATTAAAACATAAAGGAAAAGAAAATACAAAACAGTAGCTTTCTTAATTTGCTCAAATGACTTTTTATTGCAAGAAGTGAAAAGCAATCTGAAAACGATTTGTATTACAAGGTAAATTTCTGTCCTTTTATCATCTGTAGCATATCAGTTTTTTTATATAAAATGTGTAAATTGATTATAAAAAGACTTTGAAAGTATTTAGAACTGTTGGAGGCACTTTAAAACCGCACCTCATTTGATCTGAAGTGATTAAAAAATAATTTTTGTTTTACCGTGGATTATTTTTTTTGTCTATATATCCACTCATTAAAGTGGTGATGATTGGTTTGATCCATTCCAGCCAGAATTAAATCACAATAAAGAAACACTCATGCACCTTGAGGGAGGCATTTCCGATGTTATAGTATCATTACCGGTGATGAGAAAACTAACCTCATTTCCTTTCATGATTTCATCTGTGCTACAACACACACACACACACTCACACAGATGGAGAGAGAGAGGAAAAATGAAAAGGACGATGGGAGAAATCGCTGAGAATTCTAGTCTGGCTCATGTCAGATTTGATCATTACTTCTAATTGGAGGATAATTTTCATAAACCCTTCAAACAGCTGACAGCTCCTCCGTTCCTGTCCATCTCGACAACTCTCACTGTATTATTTCTCTAAAAGATCCTCTCAGCAGAGTGAGAGTTATCGCTGGGAGTTTTGCTGATGTTCTGGGTATTTTAAGGTCCACATGTGTGTAATGGACTTATTCACAAGCAGTTCTTGTCTCTCTAATTAGTGGACCCCCTCAAGCCGTAACAAGGGCACTGACGAGAGAGGCTTTTTCCCAATGATAATGTGAATGGATACCTGCAGGGGGAGATTTCTGCACTGTTCCTCATCCTGTCAGCCACTCTGGGTAACACTGGGGCTTAATGAACCTGAAAACAAGACACTGTATGTGGTAAGGTGTGTCTGTGAGATGGGTTCAACATAGAAATTTGGAGCTATCTCTGGAACTGTACAGTATCCAGTCTGTACACGAGACAAGACATTGTGATAGGATTCAAGTCAAACCACACTTGATTTTCCTGAACATGCATTGTGATATGTGTCCTGCCTACAAGATGGGTTGATTGATAAGTTGACACCACGGAGATGCATTTCTAGGATGCATGCAATGTCACAAATGTCACGTGTGATCGATCGTACACCTCAGCGTTTAAGTGAGAGGTCATTGCTCTCCATATACAGCCTCAGGGGAGGAACGAGGATTGGAATGCCTGGTCAGCACATGGTCACATTTTGGATGCACAGTTTTCTCTCCCTGCCCTCCTGGGTTTGTAATGAGCTGAGCTGTTGTTGGTGGAGCATACGTCACTCCGTGTGACATTAGATCCACTCATGGCTGCCAGAACTGACCCAGTTCTTTACCTTGGGCACTGAGTCCTTCCATTGCAGAGCTGCATCTACCTTTTGAAGCTTGTTGACTTTGAATGATGTGTTTGTTTATTGTGGCAGAAAGGTGTCATGTCAGACAAGTGTTAAGTCCTTGCAAAGTGAGCCTTGCAATATTTTTTCCAACAAGATGGCGTTTTGAGGATGCAATGATTGGCAAAATCTGCAGAAAATGACAAAACTACATGAAATGAAGGAAGAACTGGTGAAATTTGAACAACTTGTACATGCTAGGATTGGAGAGACAGAGTGGGAAAAACAGAGACAGAAAGAGGGAAAGACAGAGAGATGGAGAACAGGGAGCCACAGATGTGGCGGGGCCTCGGGCAATACAAGTCATTATGGTGTAAACTACTCCAGTGGTGATGTTGTGTGGAGAACACAGAGGTCACCATCCTGCAGCACAGGCACACAAACACACGAGTAGATTCACAAAAATAGGAAAATGAAAGAACATCTGGATATGTGCCACCTGCCTAGAGGAAGCCATCTAGTTTACACGCAGTACAAAGGGGATGGGGGGTTGTCCCTTCCTGGATGTGCAACCTTCATGCTAGCTTGCACCACTGGGAGAGGATGGAGGACAAAGTGGGGAATGAAGAGCGTGCAAACTAAGTGACACACTTCACAGTGAAAATGCAAGTAAACTCGACTGTGGTGAAATGGGACAGGAAATGGGGAAAAATACACGCCACTGTCTCTTCTGCAGAATTTCATATCACCGGTGAAGCCTCTCAACCTTGGTAAATGTCTGAAAAGTTTATTACACAGCAGTCCATTCAGAGGTAAAAATAAAACAAAATTAAGACACTGGCATGCTACAGTGTATTATTTGAACTATTTTCTATTTCTGGAGGAATAAAAGTGAGGTGACAGCCACAAAACTCAGTGCCAAGTACTGACCATCTGGCATGAACCCAAGCTAGCGTGCTACAAAACAATTGCATTCATTAGCTTAATTTATCATGGTGGTAAGCTCAATTTACTTTTCCTTGTGCAAGACTGCCTCATTAAGATCCAGTCTGCCATTTCCTCAGGCCGTTCCATGATCATTTACGAAGGTTTGACGCCTTTTGGCCCGGATAGGAAGCGCTCCGAGGTTATCTTCCAGGCCTGAACTCTTTAAAAAAGGGCAGGAACAAGCAAGATCGAGGGAAGGATTATGGAGGCAAATGATAGAATGAGAAAGAGATGGGGAGGGGGTGTTAGCAGAGGAGTGATCTAAAGATGAATGCTGTTAAAGAAAAGTGGTGTGAAAGAAAGGCTCGGCTCCTGCTTGACAGAATGGATGTTACAGGGCTGCGGTGGAAGACGAATGGGGAAAGAGCGAGGGAAGGGAGGCACGTGACTAAATGTATTCTGATAACTGAACAGCAGATGTCTCGCATGGAGCTCCTTTGTTGCCTGAACAGCAGGACCCTGCACTTCAGTGGGCTCACTTCACACTGCATTCATTTGCCTGCCAGCTGCCAATTTAGGGGAGAGAGAGTGAAAGAAAAAGAAAAGAAAAAGAAGAGATGGGAGGGTGGCTCGCACCAGTCCGTTTCTCCCCTCCTTCTGCATGTCTTGCAGAGAGACTGCCATTCCAGCCTCTCTTTCCCTGGTGGCCTGTACAATTAGCGATCTGCATAACCACCCACACCTTCACGCACTGCTCTACAGAGATTGGGGGAGGGGCCTTTGTCTTTTGGCTGCTGCACAATGAGTTGCTGTGGACTTGGCTGGAAGCCAGAAGTTGTGGCACAAAACTGCATGTTCTTGATGGATGACAATACTTTCAGAGTCTTGTTTCCTTGTGCAGCTGATTTGGCAGGTCAGAGATGAACTGCATCAGCTGCTTTTAACAGCCCATTTATTAAAACACATTTGAATCTGCGATGAGGGAGACGTTTGTAAATCACAAGCTCCAGGTACCTCTGCTCAATGGAGGTGTGCTCTTATTAAGACCACAAAGCCCACACTTCATTAACGCCTGCGTGAAAACAAATTTGCACCCCTTTGCTAAGTGATGTTAGCCAAGATGTGATGGTTTTGGTGGAACAGACTTTGTAAGGCAGGACTTAGTGACTGCAGCCACAACTTCACAGTTCTTTTTTTATCCACCTGAGAACCCAATATCACCTCACTTTGGGTCACACATTCCCACTTTATAAGTTAAAGAAAAAAAGAAATGTAAAGATTCAGAAACCTTGTTCAAATAGTCTAGATATTATTTAAACTGATAGATGAGAAGCATGAATTCTAACAAAACCACTGAAATGTTCATGTTGCATCAATGGGTGGAAATAGCACTGATAAAAAATAACTTGGAAAAATACTAAGAAAATATTGAGCATGAGGCTCAGTTGGTAAAGCTGTTGCCTGTCAACGAGAAGGTCACTGGATCAAATCCCTTCCGGGGGCTTTTCTGGGTGGAGATCGCATGTTCTCTCCATGCATGTGTGGGTTTTCTCAGAACACTCCGGTTTCCTCCCACAGACCAAAAACATCCATGTTAGGCTGATAAGTGACTCTAAATTATGTCTAGGTGTGATTGAGAAAGTGAATGATTGTTTGTCTTGTTTGTCTCTATGTGTCCCTGTAATGGACTGGATATCTGTCCAGGGTGTCCCCCACCTCTTGCACAGTGACTGCTGGACATGGGTACCAGTGATCCCCGTGACCTGAAAAGGAAGTAAAAATGAATGGATGAAATATGGAGCTTGATTCAAGATGCAGCCAGGGATGCAAAGTCATAGTGTAATTGTGTTGAATACTGTTCATAATTGTTCTCAATTACTAGCCATTTCTGGACTTTCATCCATCCATCCATCCATCCATTATCTCAGGCCATCACTGTGCGAGAGGTGGGACACCTCACCTAGGGACAATTTAGAGTTACCAATCAGACTAACATGCATGTTTTTGGTCTGTGGGAGGGAGGAAACCGGAGTACCCAGAGAAAACCCACGTAGCATGGAGAAAACATGCAGACTCCACCCAGAAAGGTCCCGGGTTGGGATTTGAACCAGGATAACTTGCTTGCTGAGAGGCAGCAGCTCTAGCAGTTGTGCCACCGTGCTGACCATTTCAGGACATTGTTTATGTTCATTAGTGACAGAATCAGTGAAATGTTCAAGTTCAAGGTTCTTTATGCTTATGTTATGCTTATGTTCATTAAATGTTTAGTGTTTTAGTGTTGGTGTAAATTTTCATACTTTTATACTACTATGCAAAAACTCAGGACAGTGTTACACTTTTACTATTTTATGTTTATGTTTATTAAATGTTTCAGTGTTTTAGTGTTTAAAATGGTTACTGTTGCACCGAGGGACTGAGAGAAACGCAATTTCAATCCTGTGTATGTCCTGTACATATTGCAGTTCTGACAATAAAGTTGACTTTGACTTGACTTTGACTTTATTGTCATTCGCATCACATGTGGTACATGAGGTGGAAATAAATTGTGTGCACAGGGTCCCAGTTACATGCAGCAATAGCAAAAAATATAAATTGTAAAATAAACAGTACTAAGGATCTAAGACATTAAGAAATACGCTAAACACTAATAACGCAAAACAATACGTCGAACACAACAACAGCAGCACGGACAAGAGTCTGTGTGAGTAGATGAGTACAAATGAATACAGTAGCATGACATCAGCAGCATGAAATCAGCAGCATGGATTGTCTGCAGCAAATAACAGTCAAAGTGGCATTGCAGTGATATTTTTTCACAGTGATTGTCCTTAGATACCCTGATGCATGCTCAATAATCCCGGTAGAAAAATCCAAAAAAGCTAAGTCTGGTCCTCTGGACATTCAAAAAACAAAACAAAACAAAGCAAAAAAAAACTGTAGAAACGTTTCGTCTTTCGTCCGAAATACTTCCTCAGTCTGAGAAGCTTCTTCTTCTTCTTCTTCTTTTGGTTTTTAATGGCGGCTGGCAACCAATTTAAGGTGCATTTACCGCCACCTACCAGACTGGAGTGTGGTTATCAGTAATGTCAGAGGGAATTTGACACATCACAACGATGTGTATGGCGTGCAAATTCACACCCTAACCTATTTCTCAACTACATGTTTACATGTTGAAGCATGCACCGGCATACAGATACTTAGTTACTAATACATTAAATGCGATTTATTAAGCCTGTGTTATTTAAATACTTAAACAAGTGGTTTTTAACATAGCTCGATTTATTTTCTAATAGATTGATCATAGATAGTCCAATATTCTTTTTGTTTAGTGATGATTCCAAAAGCTGACGTTCTTCTAAATATTTATCACAATGTAACAAAACATGCTCCACAGTTTCCATCTGAGGGCAGTGGTCACAGGCCCCATTTTCATGTTTTCCTATTTTTAAAAGAGAACTATTAAGCCCAGAATGTCCTATTCTAAGTCTTGACATAACTACTTCCTCCTTTCGCCTTCCACTCAAACATTTATTTTCCCCCACATTCTTTTGAATTGTATACAGATGTCTTCCGTTTTCATTGTCATCCCATTGCTCCTGCCAGGTCTTAAGAATTTCTTTTTGTATAATTGATTTTCCCTCATTTTTACTCAGTGGAATATTTAAATGAACAATTTCTGATTTCAAAGCCTGTTTTGCAAGAATATCTACTTCCTCATTACCTTCTACACCTGCATGAGCAGGAATCCAGACAAATCGGACATAGTAATTTTTATTATGTAGCTGAACTAATAATTTGTGTATTTTAAACAGCAAATCCAATCTGGAAGCTTTTCCAGACTTTATACTTAATAATGCCGCTTGGCTGTCTGACGCTATTATACATTGACAATCACCCCCCATATCATAATCCAGCAACCATTCCAGTGCTAGTATAATGGCTGATAATTCAACTGTAAAAACAGCTAAATGATCAGCTGTTCTCCTCTTAACCAAGACTCTAAGGTGTGGGATATTCATTGCTGCTCCGGTTTTACCACTATTTGGATCTTTAGATCCATCCGTATATATAATCATGCTATCTTTATATCTTTCAAGATGCTTATTCACTACCATCCATTCTGGAGCATTTCCCTTTTTAAGAATTTCCCCCAATTGGAGATCAACTTCTGGATATATAAATAGCCATGGTGGAATTTCAGATTGTGGAACTGTTGCACTATATTGGAATTTAGTTAAACCAAGATTATCAGCTTTAATGTCCCCAACCCATCCAAAACTATTATAATTAGATTTATTATGTTCCCAACAATCCTGCAGCACCATCTTAGTTGGATGATCTTGTTTATGTCCTTGTAGGTTCACCCAATACAAATACATTAGCTTTAATCTACGTAATCTCAACGGAAGCTCACCATTTTCCACTTGTAGAGGCTCACCTCATCACCAGACGAGGAGCACCTCAAAGTGACCGCAGCAGAAGTGAGAGGCAGTCTCAGAAGGATCAACCCTCATAAAGCTACGGGTCCAGACAACATCCCAGGGAAAGTTCTGAAGGAATGTGCGGACCAGCTCTGTGAGGTGCTGGCTGACATCTTCACCACCTCACTTGCACTGGAGTCAGTTCCCACCTGCCTGAAGACCGCCACCATCATCCCAGTCCCAAAAAGCTCCACAGTGACTGGTCTGAATGACTACAGACCGGTGGCTCTCACCCCGATAGTCGCTAAATGTTTTGAGAAACTGGTCATGTCCCACATCAAGACAACCGTCAACATCAACGAGGACCCTCATCAATATGCATACCGTGAGAACCGATCAACAGAGGACGCCATCTCCTCCGTGGTCCACACTGCTCTCACCCACCTGGATCAGAAGGACTCATACGTGCGTCTGCTCTTTGTGGACTTCACATCTGCCTTCAACACCATGATCCCCCAAACTCTGATAGACAAACTATCCACACTTGGACTAAGCCCCTCTATTTGTAACTGGGTCTTAGACTTCTTAACAGACAGACCACAGTCCGTGAAGATCCACAACTTCTCCTCCTCCACCATCACCCTCAGCACTGGCTCTCCTCAGGGATGTGTGCTGAGCCCTCTTCTGTTCACTCTGCTCACATATGATTGTACAGCCACACATCCAGGCTGTCATATTGTTAAGTTTGCAGATGATACAGCTGTGGTGGGATGCATCACAGATAATGATGAATCCAGCTACAGACAGGAGGTGGAACATCTGGAGAGCTGGTGCAAAGAGAACAACCTTCACATGAATGTGAAGAAGACGAAGGAGATGATTGTGGACTTCAGAAGGAACAAACACACCCACACCCCACTGTATATAGGTGGATCTGCGGTGGAGGTGGTCTCCAGCTACAAATACCTGGGTGTACACATGAATGATAACCTCAGCTGGAGCAACAACACCACCAGCCTGATCAAGAAAGGTCATCAGAGACTCTACTTCCTCAGACGGCTGAGACGAGCCGGTCTGAGAAGCCCAGTCCTCACCTCGTTCTACAGGTGTGCAGTGGAGAGCGTCCTGTGCTCCAGCATCAACGTGTGGCATGGAGGCTGCACAGTTGCAGAGAGAAAAGCTCTGCAGAGAGTGGTGAAGGCTGCACAGAAGTCTGTGGGAGTCAGTCTCCCCACCATCACAGACATTTACACCTCCAGATGCAGAAAAAGAGCCACCTGCATCATGAAAGACCTCACTCACCCAGCACACTCACTCTTTGCACCACTCCCCTCGGGACGGAGGTTGAGGAGCATCAAATGTAGAACCACTAGACTGAGAAACAGCTTCTACCCTGAGGCTGTCAGACTCATGAATAAATAAATAATAAGAATAAACACTGCAAAATGTCACATCATACTGATACTGATCTGTTTCTTGTTGCTGCGTTCATCTGTGACCATCTGCTCATGTTCGTGCTGCTGTTTATAATGATGTTTTTCTACTACATTAGGGCTTAGTGTATTACTAGCTGATGTCTCTCTTAGTTAATCCTAGATGTTATTATTGTTTTTCTCTTGCATTTGTTGTTGGATGTAACTGGGACCCTGTGTACATAATCTCGTTTTCAACACATGTACTACATGCGGTGCAAATGACAATAAATTCTCTCTGACTCTGACTCTGACTCTTGTAAAGCTGCTAAAGATGTTGTTCTGAAAGCTCCACAACAAGTTCTCAGTCCTTTCGTGACTGTCAGCAGCTGCCATATATGCAATGCACCCATAATCTAAAGAAGATCTCATGAGGGCCCGATATATTCCTAACAGCGCTTTTCTTGATGCTCCCCATTCCTGTCCAGACAGACATCTTAGCAAATTGTTCACTTTTTTACATTTATTTTGAACTAATTCTATTTGATGTTTCCACGTTAAACTTTCATCAAAGATGACTCCTAAGAGCCTCACCGTTTTAACTTGTTCAAGCTTTTGTTTATAAAGGTGTAACGTAACGTCCTTATGTCTTCTATAAAAACAAATGACTTGAGTTTTTGTTGTTGACATCCTACATCCCCATTTGTTTGCCCAAACTTCCACTTTCGAGATAGCATCCTGCATCTTTTTCTGTAAATATACCAGATTACGTCCCCGCACCCACAAAGCCCCATCATCTGCATATAAGGATTTACCTATTCTCCCATCCATCTCATCAAATATATCATTTATCATGATATTAAAAAGAATCGGACTACACACACTGCCTTGTGGGGTACCATTCTCAACAGTGTACTTGGTAGAGAAATTTGTCCCCACCCTAACTTCTATTTCTCTACCAAACAAAAAATCCAAAACCCAATTATACATCTTACCTCCTATACCGAGGTTCCTTAATTTAATCAGTAATCCCTCTTTCCATAACATATCGTACGCCTTCTCCATATCAAAGAACACAGCTATCACTAATTCTTTATTCGTCTGAGCTTTTCTTATGTCAGATTCCAAACACAGTATTGCATCCAATGTACTTCTCCCTTTACGAAAACCACTTTGAAAAGGACAGCATTTATTTTTACTTTCAATAAAATATGTTAGTCTTTCTGTAACTAACCTTTCCATTATTTTACCTAATTGTGATGTGAGTGCAATAGGTCTATAATTAGTCGGATCAGCTGCCTTTTTCCCTGGTTTTAGTATGGGAATTATGATTGACTGTTTCCATTGCGCAGGAATATTTCCAGTCATCCAAATCAAATTAAACAGTTTTAATAAAACAATAAGAGATGATTTTCCTAAATGTTTAAGCATGGTATAGCATACCCCATCCTTACCAGGTGTTGTTTGCTTAGTGTTAATAATAGCTTTTTGCAACTCATATATGGTGAAAGGCATATCTAAATCTTGATCAGAAACTATTTTCTTAATAGTAATTTTGGGTTTTCAGATAATAACTTTTCTTTATTCCTTTTCATATCCACAGATAAATTGTTTGAACTGTGTACTGCAATGAAGGATTCTGCTAACAATTCCGCCTTTTCTCTATTACTGTCCGCTATTTTCCCATTCAATTTTAGCACAGGTAAGGAAGAAGTTTTCTTAACCCCATTCATTTTCTTAATAATTCTCCATACTTCCGCTAACTTGGTTTCTCTTCCAATAGAATTGCAATACTGTCTCCAGCATGCCTTTTTTGCTGCTCTAACAGTCTTCTTAACTATAGCTTGTGCTTTTTTATATTGTAGTAATGTCTCCATAGTATGGTGCTTTCTGATCAATTTAAAGGCTTTATTTCTTTCTCTTATAGCAAGGCTACATTGCTCATTCCACCAAGGAACAGATTTTCTATTTCCTCTACCCCTAGTTTTAGGAATTGAAGTTTCAGCTGCATTAATAATGATAGATACAACCTTTGTATGACACATTTCCATATTACAAAACAAATTCTCATCTAATTCATTAAATTGAATATCAACTAAATTTCTAAATAAATCCCAATTAGCCCTATTTAGTCTCCATCTTGGTATCTGCTCCTCCTCTTCTTTAATTACTTCTGAACCAATTGATATCCTAATAGGGAAATGATCACTACCCATAGGAAAATCACTCAGCACCTCCCAAGATGTTATTCCAGCTATTGCATTTGATACTAATGTTAGGTCTAAAACACTTTCTAAATTTCTATTACAATCATATCTAGTGGGGCTACCATCATTAATACAAACCAGTGAATGTAATTCAATAAACTCTTCAATTACCAAACCATTTGTGTCTGTATTCAGACTTCCCCATAAATTATTATGTGAATTGAAATCACCACACCATAGAGTCTTACCGTCATTTTGTATGTTTACTTCATTAAGCTCTGGAATGGACAACTTTCTGTTAGCGTTATAAAAATTTATCACAGAAATCTGATCTTTTCCCAACCAAATTTTAATTACTATTGCTTCATGATTCTGGTTAATTGATTCTACTGTATATCTTACTCCAGTTTGTACAAAAGTCGCCACTCCTCCACCTTGTTTGTCCCTCCTATCATTCCTAATTGTTGTATATCCAGGTATTATGAAATCCAATTGGGGCTTGAGCCAGGTTTCTTGAATGCAAATTAGATGAGGTTTATCTATCAAATCAGAAATGTATTTTTTAAACTCTAAACCATTACTAAGTATACTTCTTGCATTCCACTGAAGTAAAATTAACATGAAGAAGAAAGACCACCACTGCATGATGGAGTTTGAGAGGATTGTGTCTCAGTCAGTTTTTCCTTAATTGATTCCCAGCTAACATTTTTACAGTCTAGATATTTTTGAGCTGCCTTCACAATTATTTGGATTTTTTCAGTTTTCTTTTGTGTTTGAGCAGTGCAATTTACAACCTCCACCATGAACAGTACAAAGTCTTCCTTTGTCATGAGTAACGTGTCGTCTTTTACCTTGCAGTTTTCTGTACAATTAGGTCTTATTTTACTTTCTTCTGGTATTTTCTTTGGATGCATCATTGGTTGTGGGGGGACTTTCTTTATAGCTTCTGCATAAGTGACTCCTGTAGTGACTTTGATTTTCTGTATTTCCTCAGCTCTTTTACTTGCAACACATCCCCTATATCCTGAGCTATGTTCACCCCCACAATTGCAGCATTTTAATGGAGTTCCTTCTTTACATTTTCCATATTCATGGTCTCCAGCACATCTCCCACATTTCTGTTTCCCCTTGCATACGGCTGCAATGTGTCCAAACATCTGACATTTAAAGCACCGCAATGGAGGAGGAATAAACGGTCGGACATTATAACTGATAAAGCCCACAAACACTTTGTCTGGCAGACTTTTCTCCTCGAATTTTAACATGATAGAAAAACTATCACTCCTTTCACCATTTCTGTTTCTTATCAGTCGTTTGGCTTCGACCACTTTTCCCCCTGAAACATTAGTTTTGATCTCCTCAACTGGCACGTTGGGTGGAATACCCGAAATGACTCCGCAGACATGTTGTTTGTTAGCTAGAATTTTCCCTCTCACATTTTCACCGAGGATTCTCTTTACATTTAGTGCTTTTTCTTTTTGTTTATCATCATCACAGATTATCAGTAAAGATCCATCTCTTATCACTTTAACAAGTTTCACTTTTCCAACCAGTGAGTTGATTTCTTTAGTCAGCTTGATTGGATTCAGCGTGCCAAAGGACACTCCCTCTTTAACAAACTTCAAGATAATTTTAAACTCTGTCACCATAACTGTTTCTTCAGCTTCTGAAACAGACGATTCTTCCTGTTGTCTTGATTTTTTCCGTTTCTGTTTAGACTTTTGAGTCTGCCATATCCCATCTTTTTCACCGCCATCACCTCCCTCTGCCATTTCTGTACAATCACTTCCTGATAGATTATTTCCCTCTGACATCCTTCAAACCATTCACAGCCTGGCCGTGCCTCACCGCCTTCTTTAACGTCCACCGCCACCGCAGTAACAGCAACCGCTTCAATTTCTTTCAGTTCAAAATCAGCGCCGGTATGAGAACCGTACGGAGTCAGCTCTCCCAAAAGCCCTCCAGTCTGAGAAGCTGTGTTCAGCTCAGTCTTATAAATAGCACCCTCCCACAGTGGATCAACCAGTTGGCTGATGACAGCCGAAACCAGCTGCTCACATGATCAAGGAGGACCATCAGCCTGACGATGGATCGTTAACACCCTGATGGTTGTTTGCTATTCACAGAGGGCTGAGTGATACTAGCAATAACAGCATTGTAAGTGGGGGACAGTTGAACCCGGAGGCCTCCACCTCTGTTTAATGATGGACGGTTTCTTTTCACAAAGATGGCCTCCTTTACTCCTCTCTCAAACCATTGTTCCTCTCTATCAAGGATGTGAACATCTTCATCCCTGAAAGAGTGACCGCTGGCCTGGAGATGAGTGTAGACTGCAGAGTCCTGACCTGATGATGTTGATCTTCTGTGCTGGGCCATCCTTTTGGCCAGTGGCTGTTTAGTTTCCCCGATGTAAGACTGATCACAGCCCTCCTGACACTGAACAGCATACATCCTTGATCATGTGAGCAGCTGGTTTCGGCTGTCATCAGCCAACTGGTTGATCCACTGTGGGAGGATGCTATTTATAAGACTTGATTGATTGATTGATTGATGTTTATTCATTCATTTTAAAAGAACAATACAAGACAGTTTCATCAGATACAAGAATACAAGTAGGATAAAATGAAGGGAGCAGAAAGAAGATGAAATCTTATTATATCTGCCCCTTATTTCACAGTTTGTTCAACCAATGATAACCTTCAAGCAACATCACAGAATGAATAATTCTACTTATTTTTCTAACTGTAATACACAAACTACATCACAAAATGAATAATTCTACTTAATTTTCCTAACTGTAATACATAAACTAGATCACAAAATGAATAATTCTACTTAATTTTTCTAACTGTAATACACAAACTACATCACCCATAATTCTACTTAATTTTTCTAACTGTGATACACAAACTACATCACAAAATGAATAATTCTACTTAATTTTTCTAACTAATACACAAACTACATCACACTTTTTTTTTTTTTACCTAATTTTCCTAACTGTAATACACAAACTAGATCCTAATTTTCCTAACTGTAATACACAAACTAGATCATAAAATGAATAATTCTACTTAATTTTTCTAACTGTAATACACAAACTAAAAGATGGCACAACATCAAGATGTTCACAAAATGAATAATTCTACTTAATTTTCCTAACTGTAATACACAAAATACATCACAAAAATGAATAATTCTACTTAATTTTTTTAACTGTAATACACAACCTGCTTCACAAAATGAATAACTCTACTTAATTTTTCTAACTGTAATACACAAACGCACTAAGCTACATCATAAGTACAACATAAGTGTAATACACAAACACGCAAAGTTACATCATATATAGTTTTTGAGCAAAGACTGAGCTGAACACAGCTTCTCAGACTGAGGAAGTCTTTCGGACGAAAGACGAAACGTTTCTACAGTTTTTTTTGCTTTGTTTTGTTTTGTTTTTTGAATGTCCAGAGGACCAGACTTAGCTTTTTTTGGGATTGTCCTTAGATATTCATGAGTCTAACAGCCTCAGGGTAGAAGCTGTTCCTCAGTCTAGTGGTTCTACACTTAATGCTCTGCAACCTGCTGTCTGAGAGGAGCGGGGCAAAAAGTGTGTGCGCTAGGTAAGTGGGGTCCTTCAGGATGCAGGTGGTCCTCTTCCTGCATCTGGAGGTGTAGAAGTCTGTGATGGTGGGGAGACTGACTCCAACATCTTCTGTGCAGCCTTCACCACTCTCTGCAAAGCTTTTCTTTCTGCAGCTGTGCAGCCTCCATGTCACATGTTGATGCTGGAGCACAGGATGCTCTCCACTGCACACCTGTAGAAGGAGGTGAGGACTGAGCTTCCCAGACCAGCTCGTCTCAGCCGCCTGAGGAAGTAGAGTCTCTGATGATCTTTCTTGATCAGGCTGGTGGTGTTGTTGCTCCAGCTGAGGTTATCATTCAGGTGCACACCCAAGTACTTGTAGCTGGAGACCACTTCCACTGCAAATCCTCCCATATTCGGTGGGGGGAAGGGGTAGGTGAGCCAGACACATCAAACCTGGTCAATGTGGCACCATCACTGTAGTTTTTAGTGCATGACCTGATAACTGTGCACTGCTTTTGTAATGTTTCAGTGAACCCAGATTGGTACGCGACCTGGAACGAGAAAAGACTCCACAAGGTAAAGTTTTAACAGCGTTTATTATGTACAGGTGTATATTTACAAATGGTCTTTTGGAGCCAGTCGGTTGTACTCTTACAACATGCCCCCCTCAAGAGTTGCCTCTTGACAACCTGAGGTGCTTCTCGGGATGGGCCCTGAAGAAGGTGGTGATCAAGCTTGGGTCCAGGATGAATGACTGGGGTATCTATGATCTCTCTTCTGGTTCATAGCTCTCCCAGTCCACCAGGTACTGGAATCCACGTCTCCTCGGTCGCACGTCTAGGATGGTCCTCACAGAGAAGGCTGGATGGTTGTCCATGACCCGGGCGGGTGGGGGAAGGTCGGCCGTAGGGCACAAATGGCTCTTGGAAACGGGTTTGACCTGTGAGACGTGGAATGTAGGATGGATCCTCATGGAGCTGTGGAGAAAAAGTCTGTCTGCGGATGGATTAATGATCTTGGCGATGGGAAAGGGAACAATAAAATGAGGAGCAATTTTTCTAGTGGTGTCCTTCAGCTGAATGTCCTGAGTGGACAACCAAACCCTTTGACTCAGAACAAGCGTTCAATACAAAAGAAACTGGACTTTATTTGTAACAGAAAACGTTTCGCCCTTCATCCATCCATGTTTTTGTATTGAACGCTTGTTCTGATTTTATCATGTCCGGGATGACTGAGAATCTTCACCGACAAACCCTTTGACCCACCTGATAAGATGGTGCAGATGAGTGGTGGCGGTCAGCAAATCTCTTGTTTTGTGCTGCTGTGCGTTGAAGAGCAGCCTTGGCTTGGCGCCAGATACGTCTGCATCGCCGGAAGTGATGATGGACAGACGGGACCGAAATGTCAGTTTCCTGGATGGGAAACAGAGGGGGTGCATAGCCAAGAGATGCCTTGAAAGGTGACATACTGGTAGCTGAGGATTTGTGGGTGTTGTGAGCATATTCCACCCAGATGAGATGCTGGCTCCAGGCAAAGGGGTTGTTTTCTACTACAAACCTGAGAGTGGTTTCCAACTCCTGGTTGCATCTTTCTGCTTGACCGTTCGATTGAGGATGATATCCGAAGGTTAGGCTGGTAGATGCCCCTAATGTCTTACAAAAGCTGTGCCAGACTTTGGAGATGAACTGGGGGCCACGGTCCGAAACCACATCAGAAGGAATACTGTGGATCCTAAACACATGTAGGATTAGAAGTTGGGCAGTTTCCAACGCAGAGGGGAGCTTGGGTAGTGGGATGAAGTGAGCCGCTTTGGAAAATTGGTGATGGTGAGGATGGTGGTGTTCCCTTCTGAAGGGGGTGGACCTGTGACGAAGTCCATTGTAATGTGTGACCAGGGACGATTAGGTGTGGGCAGTGGTTGGAGGAGTCCTGCGGGTGGTTGGTTTCCAGACTTGTTCCAGGCACATGTAGGACAGGCTGCGACAAACTCCTTGATGTCCTGAGTCATAGTCAGCCATCAGAAGTGTTGCTGGGCTAGGGATAACATGTGGGCAGTACCAGGGTGACAAGAGAGTTTATTCCTGTGAAGCAGTCTAGCAGGGACGGCCGGCCAATGGGGGCGCTAGGGCGCTGCCCCACTGGAACTTCTGTAGCTATTCACCATTTTACATTAAAGGGGACCACAGATGCAAAATTCACCTTTTTATGTTTTTTTAACTCTACTTTGGGTATTTACTTCTAAAAAAAACAGTCCTAGGGCCAAAGAAATGCACCCAGTGGTATATTTACTCTAAGTAGATTTATTTTTCAGGGATATAAATGTCTCGTTTTCAAATCCTGCGGTTTGTGACGTCACAAGCCGTAGGACAACCCACCCCAAACCTGAGTCCAGCCCCTCACCTAGCAACCCCTGGTTAGGCTCAACCCACTTCAGTATAAAAGACGTGACGGTTGTTTTTCCTGATTTCATCTCATCTTTTGTTTAAATGTTCTTAATTTCATGTGTACAGCACTTTGTTGCAGCTGTGGTTGTTTTAAATGGCTTTATAAATAAAGTATAATTGTTATTTTTACGTTTTATTTCAATTTTTAGCGTATTAGCGATCGCTCCCAACGCGCAGCCGGCAGACATAAAATGAGCAGACCACCGGCGAAGGGACCATCTGCGGGCGGGAGCTGCTGGGAACTGCTGGCTTTTGAGGACCGTGGGTCCAGTCAGAGGTTGCCTCATTCGGATAAATTAACTGGAAACACACGGTGAACTTTGTGTATGTGTCTGGATTGGAGCAGCGATCGCTCCCAAAGCATTGCATGCAACGAGCGGAGCTAAGTGGGCGATGTGCCGGAGGAGTAAGAGCTATCATTACCCTCGGATTCGGGTGGGCTAATGCTAAAAGGAGCAGCTAATGGCGGCGCGCGCAGACGGCTTTCGGTAAGTTATCTTAAGCTAGCACTAACAGTAAGTCAAATGAGTAATAAAAAAAGAGCTAATTTTAAAACAACAACAGATTAGAGATACTGGCTGTTACAGAGGGCGGAGTTAATGTAAACAGATTTTTGAAGGGCGTGGCCTTCAGAGCTCATTATCATAAACCGGTCGTTTAGAACGGAAGTCAGAAAATGCATAACTAGAAAGGGGATATTTTATTATCTAAGAATTATTTTGTGCATTAAATTGAATGAACATGGTCTGGATAGCCCACAGACATACCTTTTTTTTTTTTTAAACCAATATGTGGTTTCCTTTAAAGAGGAACTAAACCGAAATTTAACATTTTTTAGCTGATAAACTCCCTAGAATGTGTTCAAAAGGTTTCATAGCACTATGTCTGCGTTAATTTTTATGTAATTGTTCGCATTTGTTTAAATCTGCAATATTTGGTCTAAAAACGTGTTTACGGTAGCCCTATAGGTTGAACAGAGGAATTGCACCTTAATTTTCTTGTTGGTCTAGGTATCGCAACAGTGACGTGTTTTTGCAAGCTTTCGTCACGAACGTGGTTCAAGCCGAGCCAATCCCCTGCGGAGATGAGGTGCACTACACTACAGTTCATACCTTATATGGAAGTATTTCACTCCTGAAAAGCTCTGCAACAAAGCATATTATAGTTTTTGGAATGTCACTACAGTAGTGTATTCTAACTTATGTATTTTAAGAATATTTTGCACTTCATCGAAACTATCTGGTTCAGGGGCGGATCTACTGGGGTGGCATGGGGTGGCAGTTGCCACCCCAACAGAGAGCCTTGCCACCCTGTTTGCCACCCCAGCTGGACATTACGAATGCGAAACTCTTTTTTCCGACAGCATTGAATGCAGCTCAATGTACCGGTAGTGATGTGGTCCACACTCCTTACCAGTTGGTGGCAGTAATGCACACCTATAGTTTTTTGCCATTTCCAACCTCCATTAAACTCATCAAGAAGAAGAAGAAGCATTGTTTACAACGGAGTTCTGACTGAGTGGCGGCGGGAAGTTCACTGAAAAGAAGACTGAACACAGCAGTACGAGAGGAAACAGGTAAAAAAGTATTAAATATGTCCCTTTTTGAAACGTAATTGCAGTAGTAGGCAGTGCAAGGGGGAGAGCGGTTGTCTCCTGTAAAGACGCCAAGTCAAAGTTGAGTACCGTCTGGCTTTACGAGGCGGCTAGTTTAACCACAGTATTCAGAACCAGTCACGGCTGCACTATTGCTCAGAGTAGGTCTGGCAAAAATAGGTGAACATTTTACGTCAATAGACATATGCCAACTTTTTGTTCTAACTCCAAATTGTTTTTGAAAAATTAATGCAGTGTTGCTCTTTAAATCAGCCCTGTTTTTTTGTTGTTGTTGTTGAAGAGAGGCCAGATGACACACACAGCCAGGGTCCAGCACCAAGCCAAGATGAAGGTCCCCCTCCAAAAAGAAAGTCAGCACTGGTTCATCTTTTAGGAAAGACGTTTCACCAGGTCAGTGTGCCCACTAAATCCATCAGAACCACAGCTGAAGAAGAGATGAAGAAGAGCCTGGAAGTCCCTCCACTGACTCTCAGCAGACCCTCTCCATTGGTGGAGATTTCACGAGGGAGAGTTTCCTCTACTGTTTAAAATAGCTAAACACTACCTGTGCATCCCTGGCACAGTGTTCTCTACATCAGGAGACATTGTGACTGCACAGCGCAGCACTCTTACTCCTGACCATGTTGATCAGCTCATTTTTCTGCAAAAGAATCTAGTCATTACTGATTAAAAAGAGTTCTATATCATACCATTTAAATGGTTTACAAATTACAGTTCTGAAGTGTTTTTATACAGACATGCACAAGTTTTGAGATTTTGCTTCACATTTTGTTTTAAAGATTTACCAAATGCAACATGATTGAGAGTGAAGTCTGTACATTTCACATTTAGTTTGTTTTGCAAATGTAGCAAATGTTAGCAATATGGTTTAAAAAAAAAACTATGAAATCTGTATTTTATTTTGAGTTAAATGTTTGACATGTTGGACTCTGTTTACTTTTGTATTCTGTGATGAACCTGAGACCTGTCCAGAGTGTCCCCCGCCTCTTGAACAGTTACTGCTGGATATGGGCACCTGCGATCTAATAAGAAAAAAGCGGGTAAAGATAAAGAAAATCAATGATGGATGGATGGATTTTGTTTAAAAGATTTATCAAATATGGTTCAAGACAAGAAAGTTCATGCTCAGTAATCCAGGTATCAAATCTGATAATTCTCAATCAGGTCATCTGGACAGTTTCTTTTTTTGTAGAAACGTTTCACCCTCACTCCAGAGGGCTTCATCAGTCAGAGTAGTTCCAGCACATTGTTCCCCCACCAAGCCGTAAACAACTGAAGTGGACCAACCAGTTTGCTGGAGCCAAGATGGTTTCTGGGGGCCGTCCTGTCCCTCGTTGACTCCTCCCAGGCAGGCAGCCACAGCCAAAGTGGTTCAAGACAAGAAAGTTCATGCTCAATAGTCCAGGTATCAAATCCGATAATTCTCAATCAGTTCATCTGGACAGTTTCTTTTTTAGTAGAACATGCATGAACTTTCTTGTCTTGAACTACTTTGGCTGTGGCTGCCTGCCTGGGAGGAGTCGATGAGGGACAGGACGGCCTCTAGAAACCATCTTGGCTCCAGCAAACTGGTTGGTCCACTTCAGTTGTTTACAGCTTGGGGGAACAGCGTGCTGGAACTACTCTGACTGATGAAGACCTCTGGAGTGAGGGTGAAATGTTTCTACTAAAAAAGAAACTGTCCAGATGACCTGATTGAGAATTATCAGATTTACCAAATATATTTAACAAATCTTTTAAACAAAATCCTTCCATACATATTTGAAATATGGATGAATGCAATATGATTAAGACTGTGAAGTTTTTGCTTTTTTAGTTAAATGTTTATGCAATATAGTTTACTTTTGTATTTTGAATTATTTGTGACGGACTTGAGACTTGTCCGGGGTGTCCCCTGCCTCTCGCACAGTGCTGGATATGGCACCAGTGACCTCCAGGACCGATAAGGATAAAGCGGGTAAAGATGATGGATAGATGGATTTTGTTTAAAAGATTTACCAAACAAATCTTTTAAACAAAATCCATCCATACACATTTGAAACATGGACAAATGCAATATTATTGACTGTGAAGTATTTTTTTTGGTTAAATGTTTATGCAATATAGTTTACTTTTGTATTTTGAATTATTTGTAATGGACTGGAGACATGTCCAGGGTGTCCCCTGCCTCTCGCACAGTGACTGCTGGATATAGGCACCAGTGACCTCCGGGACCTGATTAAAGCTGCTGCATTCTATTCATACACCCATCTGCTCACAATTCATGCTGCTGTATTTATACTGGATTATTTGACATTATTAATGTTTGCTACAAGCATACATTATTGTTTTAAATAAATGTTTTATTTGTTTACATTATTGTTTAATCTTTTTATGATTTCAATAGAAAATTGATTCTGAGTCGAAAATCGATCCTAGGATGAAAATCGTTTTTGATTCGAAAATCGATTTTTAATCACATTGGTGCATCAAAAATCAGATGTATATATATACATGTATATATATATATGTATATATATATATATGTATATATTACTGTATATATTAGGGCTGGGCGATATGGAAAAAATCATATATCACGATATGGACTTTTTTATATCACGATAACGATATATATCACGATATAAAAAAAAACTTTGGTCCAAAATTTTCAAGTACACACAAACACATCGTGTTGTATATATACAACACGATGTGTGTGTGTGTACAGGAAAAATTTGGACCAAAGTTTTTATTTTATTTTTTATTTTATTTTACTACAGATACAGTTACAATTATAAGAATGTGAACAAAAAGAACAAGGAAATTTGGACCAAAGTAGAAACTTTGGTCCAACTTTGGACCTACTTTGGTCCAAATTTTTCCTGCAGGTGGCGGTAAAACAACGGCTGCTAATAAAACCCACGAAGAAGAAATCCGCTCTGACTGGAATCTGGAGTAAACAAGGCAAAGAAACAGAAAAGAGAAAACGTTGCGTTTGATTCCGGTTCTGTTGTGTCTCTGGTCTGTTTTGTATTGGTTAACTGGACCCGAGTTCGGACTCGGTTGGACTTCGTGTCCTCTGGACCCATTTTGTCTCCGAGTTTCAGCGGAGCTAAATAATGGAAGCTAACAAGGTGAGCTTCCCCCTCTTTTTGGTAAAAGTTCTTCTTCTTGGGCTGCCTGCGCAGCTGTTTCTCCATGTTGTGACACCCATAGATATCTGGTGACACCGGCTTCATGCCGGCTGCGTCTCTGTTGAACTCGAGTTTAACAACGTAAAGCATGTGTCGCAAACCCGCGCGTGCGTCAAACATAAAGCAGCGCCGTCATCTCGCAAAACCACAATATGAAGCTTCTTTGCGACCGTTATTTTTTTATTCTTATTTATCACGATAGAGACGATAGAAGGAAAGTAGCACGATAGACACGTTTCTATCGTCCCCACGATATATATCGTCATATCGCACAGCCCTAATATATATATATACATGTATATATATACATGTATATATATATACATGTATATATATACATGCATATATATATACATCCCTCCCTGGGCTGCCACCTTACCGTGGTGGAGGGGTTTGAGTGTCCCAATGATCCTAGGAGCTATGCTGTCAGGGGCTTTATGCCCCTAGTAGGGTCACCCAAGGCAGACAGGTCCTAGGTGAGGGACGAGACAAAGCGCAGCCCACAAGACCCCTTATGATGAATAATATAAATGGAAACAATGTTCCCTCGCCCGGACGCGGGTCACCGGGGCCCCACTCTGGAGCCAGGCCCGGAGGAGGGGCACGTTGGCGAGCGCCTGGTGGCCGGGCTTTCACCCATGGAGCTCGGCCGGGCACAGCCCGAAGAGGAGACGTGGGTCCCCCTTCCCATAGGCTCACCACCTGTGGGAGGGGCCAAAGGGGTCGGGTGCATTGTGGAATGGGTGGTGGCCGAGGGCGGGGACCCTGGCGGTCTGATCCTCGGCTACAGAAGCTGGCCATTGGGACATGGAATGTCACCTCTCTGGTGGGGAAGGAGCCTGAGCTAGTGTGTGAGGTTGAGAGGTTCCGGCTAGAAATAGTCGGACTCACCTCAACGCATGGCTCTGGCTCTGGAACCAGTTTCCTTGAGAGGGGTTGGACACTCTTCCACTCTGGAGTTGCCCCTGGTGAGAGGCGCCGAGCAGGAGTGGGCATACTTGTTGCCCCCCATCTTGGTGCCTGTACGTTGGGGTTCACCCCGGTGAACGAGAGGGTAGCCTCCCTTCGCCTACGTGTGGGGGGACGGGCTCTGACTGTTGTTTGTGCCTATGCGCCAAACGGCAGCGCAGATTACCCACCCTTTTTGGAGTCCTTGGAGGGGGTATTGGAGGGTGCGCCTCCTGGGGACTCCCTTGTTCTGCTGGGGGACTTCAACGCTCACGTGGGCAATGACAGTGAGACCTGGAGGGGTGTGGTTGGGAGGAACGGCCCCCCTGATCTGAACCCGAGTGGTGTTCTGTTGTTGGACTTCTGTGCTCGTCATGGATTGTCCATAACGAACACCATGTTCAGGCATAAGGGTGTCCATATGTGCTCTTGGCACCAGGACACCCTAGGTCGTAGTTCAATGATCGACTTTGTTGTCGTCTCATCTGATCTGCGGCCGCATGTCCTGGACACTCGGGTGAAGAGAGGGGCGGAGCTGTCAACTGACCACTACCTGGTGGTGAGTTGGCTCCGATGGTGGGGGAGGATGCCGGTCAGACCTGGCAGACCCAAACGTATTGTGAGGGTCTGCTGGGAACGTCTGGCAGAGTCTCCCGTAAGACGGAGCTTTAACTCCCACCTCCGGGAGAGCTTTGAACACGTTCCGAGGGAGGCGGGGGACATTGAGCCCGAGTGGGCCATGTTTCGCGCCTCTATTGTCGAGGCAGCTTATCGGAGTTGTGGCCGCAAGGTTGTTGGTGCCTGTCGTGGTGGCAACCCTCGAACCCGGTGGTGGACACCGGCGGTGAGGGATGCTGTCAAGCTGAAGAAGGAGTCCTATTGGGCCTTTTTGGCCTGTGGGACCCCGGAAGCAGCAGATAGGTACCGGCAGTCCAAGCGGCATGCGGCTCGGGTGGTTGCTGAGGCAAAAACTCGGGCGTGGGAGGAGTTCGGAGAGGCCATGGAGAATGACTTCCGTACGGCTTCGAGGCGATTCTGGTCCACCATCCGGCGTCTCAGGGGGGGAAAGCGGTACGCGACCAACACCATTTATGGTGGGGATGGCGTGCTGTTGACCTCAACTCGGGATGTTGTGAGTCGGTGGGCGGAATACTTCGAAGACCTCCTCAATCCTACTGGCACGTCTTCCACTGAGGAAGCGGAGCCTGGGGACTTTGGGTCGGGCTCTCCAATCTCTGGTGCTGAGGTCGCCGAGGTGGTTAAAAAGCTCCGCGGTGGCAAGGCTCCGGGGGTGGATGAGATTCGTCCTGAGTTCCTTAGGGCTCTGGATGTTGTGGGGTTGTGTTGGCTTACGCGACTCTGCAATATCGCGTGGACATCGGGGGCAGTTCCCTTGGATTGGCAGACTGGGGTGGTGGTTCCCCTATTCAAAAAGGGGGACCGTAGGGTGTGTTCCAACTATAGAGGGATCACACTCTTAAGCCTCCCTGGTAAGGTCTATTCAGGGGTTCTGGAGAGGAGGGTCCGTCGGATAGTCGAACCTCGGATTCAGGAGGAGCAGTGTGGTTTTCGTCCTGGTCGTGGAACACTAGACCAGCTCTACACCCTCAACAGGGTCCTGGAGGGTGCGTGGGAGTTTGCCCAACCAGTTTACATGTGCTTTGTAGACTTGGAAAAGGCATTCGACCGCGTCCCTCGGGGGGTTCTGTGGCGGGTACTCCGGGAGTATGGGGTACCAGGCCCATTGATATGGGCTGTTAGGTCCCTGTACGACCGGTGTCAGAGCTTGGTCCGCATTGCCGGCAGTAAGTCAGGCTCGTTTCCGGTGAGAGTTGGACTCCGCCAAGGTTGCCCTTTGTCACCGATTCTGTTTATAACTTTTATGGACAGAATTTCTAGGCGCAGCCAAGGTGTTGAGAGGATCCGTTTTGGTGGCCTTAGAATCGCTTCTCTGTTTTTTGCAGATGATGTGGTCCTATTGGCTTCATCAGCTCGTGATCTACAGCTTTCGCTGGAGCGGTTTGCAGCTGAATGTGATGCGGCCGGGATGAGGATCAGTTCCTCCAAATCCGAGGCCATGGTCTTGAGCCGGAAAAGGGTAGCGTGCCCTCTCCGGGTCGGGGAGGAGGTCCTGCCCCAAGTGGAGGAGTTTAAGTATCTCGGGATCTTGTTCACGAATGAGGGAAAACTGGAGCGTGAGATCGATAGGCGGATAGGTGCAGCGTCCGCAGTGAAGCGGGCGCTGTACCGGTCTGTCGTGGTGAAGAGAGAGCTGAGTCAAAAGGCAAAGCTCTCAATTTACCGATCGATCTACGTTCCCACCCTCATCTATGGTCATGAGCTTTGGGTTATGACCGAAAGAACAAGATCTCGGATACAAGCGGCTGAAATGAGTTTTCTCCGCAGGGTGGCTGGACTCTCCCTTAGAGATAGGGTGAGAAGCTCAGTCATCCGGGAGGGACTCGGAGTAGAGCCGCTGCTTCTCCACATCGAGAGGAGCCAGTTGAGGTGGCTCGGGCATCTGGTTAGGATGCCTCCTGGACGCCTCCCTGGTGAGGTGTTCCGGGCATGTCCCACCGGGAGGAGACCCAGAGGAAGACCCAGGATACGCTGGAGGGACTATGTTTCTCGGCTGGCCTGGGAACGCCTTGGGATTCCCCCAGAGGAGCTGCTCCAAGTGGCTGGGGAGAGGGAAGTCTGGGCCTCCCTACTTAGGCTGCTACCCCCGCGACCCGACCCCGGATAAGCGGAAGAAAATGGATGGATGGATGGATATATATATATACATATATATATATAATATACATACATATATATACATACATACATACATATATATACATATACATACATATATATATATATATATATATATATACATATATATACATATATATATATATATATATATATATATATACATATATATACATATATATATATATATATATATATATATATATATATATATATATATACAAGCCCAAAACCAGAAAAGTTGGCACGTTGTGCAAATCGCAAATAAAAACAGAATACAATGACTTGCAAATCTTTTTCAACCCATA
>JBBPBX010000714.1:9168-24459 GCA_038048925.1 Garcialebias charrua | reverse complement strand
AAGGCCCTGTATACACGTAGCCAGTAAAACCGAACAGTTTATCATGCGGTTTGGCCTTTCATCCACACGTGAACTCCGGTTGATGCAACTATAAACGACTAATAACAAAACTCCGACCAAAGTGGAGATTTGAGAATTCTCCCCGTTCGAGTCTGCGTGTGGACTTCAGAACCGGAGGTTTCTGCTCCACCTCCTCCAGCTGCTGCGGCGCTGACAGTCACATAATGCTCTAAAAAAAGTGCGAAAAAGTCAACATACCTGCTCTGACATGATTCCCAGTCGACATCTTCCTGCGCTTTCTTAATTTTGTACTCCAACACGGTATTTAATAGTAGTCCAATCTTGCGGTCTGTCCACACAAACTAAAGACAATAAATAAATAACAGGAAGTTGCGGCTGAGTTGAGACAGCACTACACTGCCACCTATGGGTTCAGCATATTCATTACAACGCTCTCTGGTGAAATAAAACGGGACATGTAGACAAACATTTTAAATATTCGAACATGTATGGACAGAGATATTTTTTTGCGCAAATATTCGTTTTTCAAACACCAGGCTACGTGTGTACAGGGCCTAAAACTGCCTCACCATTTCTCTGTTGTGAACGACCTGGCAGATGATAACAGCCAATCTGTGATGGAGAAAGGTCAGGGGAGTGAGGCCCTGTACACACGTAGCCTGGTGTTTGAAAAACGAATATTTGCACACAAAAAATATCTCTGTCCATACATGTTCGAATATTTAAAATGTTTGTTTACATGTCCCGTTTTTTTCACCACAGAAGTTGTAAAGTTGTAATGAATAAGCTGAACCCATAGGTGGCAGTGTAGTGCTGTCACAACCCTTCACCCATGCAGCCGCGACTTCCTGTTATTTATTTATTTATTTTCTTTCGTTTGTGTGGACAGACCGTGAGGTTTAACTACTATTAAATACCGTGTTGGAGTACAAAGTTAATAAAACGCAGCAAAATGTCGACTAGGAATCATGTCAGAGCAGGTATGTTGACTTTTTAGTGCTTTTTTTAGAGCATTATGTGACGTGACCGCCGCTCCAGCTGGACCGGCAGACCCGGTTTTGCCGGTCCAGCTGGAGCAGAAAGCTCCGTTCTGAAAGTCCACACGCAGACTCGAAAACGGAGAGTTCTCAAATCTTCACTTTGGCCGGAGTTTTGTTATTATTCGTTTATAGTTACATCAACAGGCGTTCACGTGTGGATGAAAGGCCAAACCGCATGATAAACTGTTCGGTTTTACTGATAGACGGCTACGTGTGTACAGGGCCTAAGAAATGATGACGAACAATTGTTTGAAACGTGTTTAATAGGTTAATTCAAAAACTGCCGATTTGACTCCAAATCCGCCCAAAATGCACCTGCCCAAAGCGAAATTTTTCCACAAAATCAGAATGAAAACCGCCCAATCTGGCAACACAGGCTACTCAACTATCCATCCTTTGGTTCGGTCTTGCCATCAGGTGGTCAAAAAAGGTGCAACAATTAAACAAATCAACATTTCTAAAATTTGACATTAAATTTTAAACATCATTATCGTTTATCACAATAATTTATGAGACAATTAAAGGGGACCACAGATGCAAAATTCACTTTTTAATGTTTTTTTACTCAACTTTGGGTATGTACTTCATAAAAAAACAGTCCCAGGGCCAAAAAATGCACCCAGTGGTTTATTTACTCTAAGTATATTTATTTATCTTTGATAGACACTTAATTTTCAAATCCTGCGGTTTGTGACGTCACAAACCGCAGCCACAACCAACCTCAAACCTGAGTCCAGCCCCTCACCTAGCAACCCCTGGTGATGCTCCACCCACTTCAGTATAAAACATGGGCGTAGCCAGAATTTTATGAGGGGCGGTTCGTTTAAATGAGAAGTTGACCAGGCTAACTTCACATTCCTGAATAGGTCAGTGGAAACAGTGTTTGGTTTCCATCCCAAACCCCATGGGTTCAATTCCCACATGGTACAACCTATATATTTTTTTTATTCATTCCAGATTAAAAAAAACACAAGAAAACTATTTACAAAACAACAAGAAATAAAACAATACATGAAATGAAAGGAAGCAGAAGAAGAAAATAATCTTATCTGCCCCTTCTCAAACTATTTTTTTTTCAAACACTCGATTCAAACAACTAATTTTACGTTTGTCTTTTATTGGATAAAAAAAGGAGTTAATATGCCTGTTAACACATTCTACTTTTTTTATCCAATAAAAGAGTGTTTGAAAAAAAATAGTTTGAGAAGGGGCAGATAAGATTATTTTCTTCTTCTGCTTCCTTTCATTTCATGTATTGTTTTATTTCTTGTTGTTTTGTAAATGGTTTTCTTGTTTTTTTTATCTGGAATGAATAAAAAAAAAAAGTACCATGTGGGAATTGAACCCATAAGGTTTGGGACGGAAAACCAACGCAGTTTCCACTTACCTATTGAGGCATGTTACTACATGTTGCTAACATAGGGCTGGACGATATGGCCAAAATTTTTATCACGATATAGTTCTTAATTTCGGTCGATATCGATATAATTCGATATCGATATAAACAATATAAAAGCCTAAAAAAAACTATAAACTATACAAATAAATTGATGTTCACCTTGTATTTGTATTTAGCCTCCAAAAAGATGGAAATCACCATCAAATAAACATAAAATTCTCAACCCAATAATTCTGTCGGGTCATGGACAGTTTTTTTATAGAAACGTTTCACCCTCCATCCTCCATCCAGTTTCCAGATGACCCAACTGAGAATTATTGGATTTGGTACCTGGATTATTGAGCATGAACTTTCTTGGCATAAAATTCTCAACTGTGTCAATATTAATAGTTTTAACTTTAAACAAGAACTTTAAAATTTACAGCATTGAAATTCATAGTTAATTAAATAAAACTTTTGGGTGTCGTTATTGATGAGAAGCTGACATGGAAATCTCATGGAAATTACTTAAGAATAAAAATAACAAAATCAATTACATTATTGTATAAAGTAAAATAGTTTTTGAATGACAAAGTTTTGAATATATTGTATAATGTAATGATTGTTCCATATTTAATCTGTTGTATTGAAGTTTGGGGAAAAGCATGCAAAACTTTTACAAATCCTATTTTTATTTTACTAAAAAGAGCTGTAAGAATTATTATTAGGAAGTGCTATGGTCACCCAACAAATATATTATTTCATCAATTGAAATTATTAAAATGTTATGATTTGGTTGAACATAGTATTTTACAAGTCATGTATAAAACTAAAAAAAATATTACCCCCAAATATTCAATTACATTTTGTTTAAAAAGTTATTAAACCCTGAAGGGAATGTAAATGTTTGTAAAATCTTCATTTAGAACTAGTGTGAAGGAGCTGAGTTGTAAATCAGGAAACAGGATTGTGTTGACTTGATATCATCATAAACATTTATAAAACTATTTATATGTTTTAAAAGATGATTAAATCAAAGTTGTTGGGAAGGTGTGGTGCAGGTGAAGTGAAGGTTGTTGTTTGTAGTTATTTTGTATTTTTTAAACAAGGGGCAGATATTATAACACTATTTTCGTCTTTCTGCACCTTTTCATTCAGTGTTTTTCTTTCTTTTTATTCTGATGAATCTGTTTTATTTTCAATAAAAAAAAACATGTCGCGCTGGGGCTGTTTGTTTACGTCGTAGTTTCAGGGAAACGTTGGCTCAAACTTTATTCTTCATCTTCTGACTCTCATCATATTCTATCGAGTGGAAACTCTTCAGATTAAACAAGTAGATGTTTCCACAGCTAGTTAGAACGACTCTCCGTCACGTTTTGAAAAATAAAGAAACCGAGTAGGACTCGCTGCAGAAGAAGCCTGCAGTTTAACAAAACCGAACTACGTCCACACCGACGAATTAGTCTTTCCTCTCATCAGTGATGTCGTCTCTTTCTCTTCGCTTGTGAAACTTTGTTCAGTCACATTCTGACGGTCATGAGCACTCGTTTGACTCGTTTTGAAGCGAAAACAACGCGCTTTGGAGACTAGCTTAGCTTTTAGCCTGCTACCGCTAACGTCTGCTGCTGGACTGAGCGCTGCGTAACAACGACGTCACCACGCACGTTTTGTGTCACAGCTTTTTCTGTCCGGCGCGTTGTTGAAGCAGCCGCTTCAACCCGAACAGAAAGAGAAAAACGTCAGTGAAACGTTGTAAAATCCTATCGAAATATCGAAAATATGCTTAAACTTCATATCATCGTTATTGAATAAAAGTATATCGCGATATTTATCGTTATTGAATTATCGTCCAGCACTATGCTAACATGATGCAATAACCTTCATCTCTTTAAAATGTAACAAGATAAACACCAAAAAATATATTTATTTTAATTCAAAGTCATTGAATTCTTCATCCTCTGCGTCGCTGAAGAGTTCTGTCAACTCCTGAGCAGGTAACAGGTGCAACGCTCAGAGCAGCTGCGTCCTCCTCCTCCACGTCAGCTCCATCAAACATCCTGCCTTCCTGAACCCAAACAGATGGATTCTTTACTGACTGAGGTCCAAGCTTTATCCTTCCATCCATCCATCCATCCATCCATCCATCCATCCATCCGAGGACCTGCTGCACGTCACGTGCATCTGTCCTGTAGCTGTTGCTCTCTGTCCATCATGGTGCAGAGCTGCTTTAAAGCTTGGGTTGTGGTGAGCAGGAAAGGTTAACACTAACCCTTTTAAAAAAAGAGCTAATTTTAAAACAACAGTTTAGAGATACTGGCTGTTACAGAGGGCGGAGTTAATGTAAACAGATCTTTGAAGGGCGTGGCCATGAGAGCTCATTATCATAAACCAGTCGTTCAAAACGAATGTTAAAAATGGCAGAATTAAAAAGGGTATAATTGATTATCTAAGAATTATTTTGTGTATTAAATTGAATGAACATTGTCTGGATAGCCCACAGACATACCATAATTTTTTTTTAAACCTATCTGTGGTCCCCTTTAAAAGCCCAGCAAAAATTGTTATTGTGACAGGCCTAGTCCAAAGTGATGTTCTCTGATAAAAGTAAATTTTGCATTTCCTTTGGAAATCCAGGTCCCAGAGTCTGGAGGAAGAGAGGAGAGAAACAGAATCCATGTTGCTTGAAGTCCAGTGTCAAGTTTCCATAGTCAGTGATGTCATCTGCTGGTGTTGGTCCACTGTGTTTTCTTTTNTATATTGCCATCAGGTGGTCAAAAAAGGTACTACAATTACACAAATCAACATTTCTTCAAAAATTTGACATTCAATTTTAACACATTATCGTTTATCACAATAATTTCTGAGACAATTGAACGCCCAGCAAGAATTATTATTGTGACAGGCCTAGTCCAAAGTGATGTTCTCTGATAAAAGTAAAATATGCATTTCCTTTGGAAATCAAGGTCCCAGAGTCTGGAGGAAGAGAGGAGAGAAACAGAATCCATGTTGCTTGAGGTCCAGTGTCAAGTTTCCACAGTCAGTGATGGTTTGAGGTGTCATGTCATCTGCTGGTGTTGGTCCACTGTGTTTTCTGAGGTTCATGGTCAACACAGCATCTACCAGGAAGTTTCAGAGCACTTCACTTCAACTTTATGGAGATGTAGATTTCATTTTCCAACAGGACTTAGCACCTGCACACAGTGCCAAAACTACCAGTACCTGGTTTAAGCACCATATTATCCCTGTTCTTAACTGACCAACAAACTCACCTGACCGTAACCCCACAGAAAATCTATATTGTGCAGAGGAAGATGTGATACACCAGACCCAACAATTCAGAAGAGCTGAAGGTCACTATCAGAACAACTTGAGCTCTCAACACCTGAGCAGTGCCACAGACTGATCCACTCCATGTCACGCTGCATTGCTGCAGGAATCCAGGTAAAAGGAGCAACAACTAAGCATTGATGCTGTGCATGCTCATACTTTTCATGTTCATACTTTCCATGTTCATACTTTCCATGTTTATACTTTGTTGGCCAACATTTCTAAAAATCATTTATTTTTATTGGTCTTAACATTCTAATTTTCTGAGATGCTGAATTTGGAGTTTTCATTAGTTGTCAGTTATAATCATCAACATTAAAAGAAATACAGTAAACATTTGAAATATATCAGTCTGTGTGTAATGAATGAATATAATATACAAGTTTCCCTTTTTGAATGGAATTACTGAATGATATTCTAATTTTATGACCAGCATCTGTAGATAAATAATGTTAATAATCCTTTTATACATGAATGTTTCTGTTCAGTGCCATGAGCTGACTTCTGTTGTGACTTGGTGCTTTATAAATAAACTGAACCAAAAGTTTAGTCAAGGATTAGAACAGTTTTACAAGTATGAAACTAAAATTTGATTTGGTAGTAGCCGAGAGTCTAAACATTTTGTGACATTGCATGAGATCAAGATTAATATTATGTTTAACTACAACTCCATCATTTCTCCATTTAAGATGATTTTAGTGTGACATTGCATGAAAGGCTGTGGGTGATATGCATTAAAATGTATTTTCATCCACACATACAAGTACTTAATTTATTTACATAAATTTAAAATACACAAATACAGTGGCAATACAAGTGAAGAGTATCAAGACGGGAGTGAACAGAAATATTTCCCATGAATCCACAGTAAACATGTACTGGACTGGTGTGACAAAATCTGAATTTACTGACTAAAACCTCTTCAGGCTTTTTTTAAGCCATCAGTGAAATATACTGAGAGGAAAAACAGTCTGCGCAGAGTTTTTATTGGAGTGAAGCGTTCCCGGTCCCTCTGTACAAGTCGTCGCCCGAGTCTACAGCTGCTCTTTGGGACGTGCTAACACAAGAACAAACATGGACACATTACAGCTACGACCCATCCCCCCAGCACCTACACAACACGTCGAATCGCTCTATCACACAGTTCCTACTTTAAAACCTGCAGGGCTCACGTCACCTCGAGGCTCCATCAAAACTCTTCTCTACCAATGGTTCCCAACCGTGGTCCTTGAGGAACACCATCCTGCATGTTTTAGTCGTCTCCCTGCTCTGACTGGGTGATAACAGGCTCCTGCAGAACATGAAGTAGTCATTAAATCACTGATCAGGGAAACAACCAAAACATACAGGACGGTGTTCCTCAGGGACCTGAGTTGGGAACCATTGCAACACTCACTCCACAGAAAAAGACACATCTGCCTCGTCAGGCTAAACTTAACACTTTGTTTGAACCTAAAATCTTTTGGACTCAGAAGGTTCAAAGGTTAAACTATTTGTTTTATCACTTGTGTCTAATTGTTCCAGTCATGGCAGCCATTTGTACAAATGTGGTCATTTAAAAGGAAAAGTCATGTCAACACGGCCACTTTGTGCACTTTGAGTTTTAACATGTACTGGAACAGGAAGAATTTTATGTCCCGTCACAAAGATCTGCACATGTAGACCCATGAGCTGGTCACATGTAGACCCATGAGCTGGTCAGGACCATCAACTGAGCTCACTCTGTGCACAACTGTCCTGCAGTCAGTATCTCACCGAGCACACTGTTGGAGAGCGCATCGCTCCAAAACGTCTCCAACCGTCTGCAGCTGATCACTTTCCTCCTGCCACTTCTGAAGTCACTTCACTGCGTTCTGTCCTGGTCTCAAACGGGTCACTTTACAGCCAGCGTACACTAAATTCAATGAAAGTTTGAAGTCTCACTGGTCGTGAGCTGATGCGAGCCACAGGCTTCCATCGTTTGACCTCCTGCGCTTTTTACATTTTGTTTATAAACAAAAATCTGAATTTCTTGTTAATGTTGGATGTCAGCTCTGTGACGTTTAGATAAATTATGAATTATTTAGCGACGCAGGAGATTATCGAGATTTTATAACTTCAGACTTGAGTTTGGCACAAACCTGCTGTCCTCCAAAAAGCCCACGGTGCGAGCCCCAAATGTGACCGGTTTCATTTCCAACGTGTAAATCAGACCGGTGGACCCAGGTGGGCAAAGAAAGTAACGTGCACAACCAAGACAGAGCGAGCTGTGGTTTTCTAAAGCTGGATGCATAAAGCCATGTGTGTTGGTAACAGCAGACTGAACACACATGACTGGTTTTCAGAGTTGGAAGTCGTCTCCAGCTGCTGCTCAGTGAGATACAACTCTTACTGCACGACTACTCTGCTGTTATTCTTCTAAACTCAAGAATTAAAAAACAACCTTGTCATCTCGCTCTTCTGACTGACTGCTGGTCTGGAGCTGAAGCGCAGCAGCAGCTTCAGGTTGGGTTTAGACTCCACGACGAAGCAGACCCACGCTCAAATGCAGCAGAGTTAAAAACGTACAAAAAGTGTATATTAAGACTAAAAACAAACTAACATGTTTACCCCCCACCCCCACCACCACTGAGCATGTAGAACAGACAGACCCACACAAACACAAACGAAGCCACGTCACGACTGACGGGGTTAAAAACAGACCGTCTGGTCCGGTCACAGCTTGTCCACTGCAGCCACGTCCTGAAGACAAACTAAATGTGCTGCGTGCTTCTGCATTCACAACAACGTCCACCTGTCTGTTTCAGTCAAAACAAGTCCAGGTGTTCAACTTAGGATTTCTGAGTATTTTACAGAACAAAGAGGAGTTGAGGCACTGTGCTCAAACACTGCCACGATGGAAAACATGTCCACCTGACTTTTCTTTTTTTAACTTCTAATGCTTCACTCTCCATTTTCAGACCATTCGGAGGTTAAAGGAGACGTCTTCAAGCTAAAACGAGTAAAAACAAGTAAAATGAAAAGCTGAAAGAGAAGATGTCAGCGGCATGTGCATCCATGGCTCTGTCAACAGCAGGGACGAGAAGATTCAACGTCTTCCATCAGAGAGAGAGAAGGTCGCTGTGGCTGCTACTTAGCCAAGATGGTCATTAAGGCAGCCGCACTGGTCTCCACACACACATGCACACAACCTACTGTCTGTGCATCTCTTCTGTCAGCTGAACAGATGCACAGTCAGAGCCGTGCACCGGCAGCCAGGTCTCTGAGTCTTGTAATCGATGTGATGTGCGTGAGTGCTCGAGCTGCAGGTGGTTGACGTTCAGGCCTCCACAGCGAAAAAAGACCGACTTCACCGAGGAGCTGCAGACTGGAGGCCGCTGGGCGTGACCCGGGACAGAGCCTGACACAAACCAGAGGAACACACTTTTAGAAGATTTAAATCAAATAAAAACATGTCTATATATAAAGCATCTACCAGATTTTATATACTGTAAAATAAAAATGTGGTAATATTTATATTTGACTTTAAAGGGTGAGTTAGTAAGACTAGCCTTTAAAGTTGTGTTTACATTTCAGCAGTTCCTCTAGCATTATTCCAGAACATTATATTTATTACATTTGTTTTTAGAAATGCGCACGTATCAGTGTTTCCCCTACCATTGTAAAAGCAGCCCCCCCCCCAAACGTTTGTACTGATGTAACGCTAAACTAGCACTTCATAATACAGGTCTGCTAGCTAAAAGCTAAAGGCAGCCTCTTCCCTCATGATGAACCCCTACACTGCCCCCCACCACCACCACCAAATTTGAATGTGTCAGTACAAACAGTGCATGGCTCAGATGCATCTCTTGTGACATTGTAGAAGATTATTGAAACAATGCCACATTGAGTGCATGATGTAATCAAAGCTAAAGATGATCCAACCAAATATTAGTGCGTGACCTTTTTTTTTGGTGGCGTTTTTTTATTTTGCCGGGTTGTATAATTTAACTTTGTATTAAATGTAAACACTAACATTAATATAAACCGGCGCGACCAAACTGAGAGCAGAGAGCGCACACAGCCCGTTTGAGTCACTCTCAATAACAATACAGATTCACCAGAATCAATACTAAACTAATTTATTCTTAATATTTGATCATTTATTGAATTCAATCAAAAATGTTGTGCCCTACTGAAAACTGACAGAATAAAATAAAGTGTTAGTCTATACAGGTAGTCCCCGACTTACGAGCGAGTTCCGTTACAACGAGGCGCTCGTAAAGCGAAAATTCGTAACTTGGAACGACCGCCACGTGTCTCGTAAGTCCGGAATTTCGCTCGTAAGTTGGAACGGTTTTGCTAGCGCGACTACAAACACTCGTTTTTCATCGAAAAACTGCTTACGAGTGCATAAAAATGATCGGAAACGTGTGTCCACATGTTTAGCTAACGAACTGTGGTGAAAAATCACAGAAAAACTCGGTATTTTTTGCGTTTTTTCCAAAAATTCGCCAGCTCGTAAGTCCGGAACCTCGTAGGTCAGAGCGCTCGTAAGTCGGGGACTACCTGTAACAAGAAGCTTTGAAAGAGTTCTTTGAAGACGCCCTGAAGAAATCACTGCTGAGAGAAAAGCTGAGCACTTTGTAAATAAATCTTCCACGTTACACAACTATTAAAACGATGTTAGAAGCTAAACATATTCTTTGTCCAATAAACCAGGAACCCAGGAAACTGCAGTAACGTGGTAACTAATGAGGTAACGTGGCTCGATACCTGTGAGGTGGACATGCGGGATGTGTCCTGACGTCCTGTCAGATCTGAGGAGGAGATATTGACAGGTGCTCCACGATGAAGACGCATGCTCACCTTCCTCTCCTTCTCCATTCCTAAAAGATTAAAAGAAATATATATATATTGGGATGGAACCGTTTAAAAAAGCTGACATTGAAAACTCTAACCAGCAGTTGGTTGTCTAAAATGAAACATGAGAAAGAATCCAGTTTGTAACAGCAGTGCTCAGACCTGTGTGCGAGGCAGGGTTGAGTGGGGAGGGTGCTGCAGCGTCCTGAGCTCCCCTGGCTCGACCAGAAGCAGAAGCAATACCTCTCGCTGCAGGATTCCTGCTGTGCCTGAGCCTCTCCTCGCGCTCCCGACGCTCCCTTTCTGCGTCTTCCACAGCCCTGTTGGCACCCTGACAAACAAAGGTCATCACTCACGCTGCTCTGCACAAGTTTCTCTTCCAGCAGCAGCAGCAGACTGGGGTGGAAACGTTCAACAACATCTATGGTTTGGTGTTCTGGTCTCCAGTTCAGTAATGGTGTACGGTCACCCGCTGTCCACTGGCTGCTCTCACAGCTCGGCTGTTTCTAAAGTGGCTGAAAAGCTTCGTCGTGTTGCCTCATGTGTGCAAACTAGAAATAACTGTGTGCAAAAACCAAACCAGTTCCAGTTCATAGTGGTTTGTCTAGTTAAGCAGACTAGTAAACAGTGTGGGAAGGAAAAAAACTCATCACTGCAGAGAACAGATTACATGTGCCCTATGACATGCTAACAAAGGTGGGCACCAGACCGCTTGGGAGCGCTAAAGCGCTAATCCGCTTATAGCGGACCTAAACAATTTGTCAGCGTTACAGCGGATTGACTAACTTTTATAATTCATAAGCAGATTTGCGCTATTTTTATTTAAAATGCAGTACCGCTAATAACTAATTATCTATCAGTAAAAACGAAAAAACGTATTTACGAGCTCTTAAATCAACCGGACGACTGCTAACAGACCATATCCTGTCAGCGCCGGATGTGGTCCGTGACAAAAAAGCGTCCCCCTCAGTCTCTTGGCTAGAGAGCGCAGTTAGCAGCCAGTGTGTTACTCTGCAGCCTTATTGCTTGTTTTCGAAGAGTCAGACGAAGAGTTTTTAACATGGAGGGTGAACTTATGGATGTTTCTCAGCGGCCTACGCGACGCGTCAGCGCCTCATTTGCCCTCTTCAAAATGGCGACGGCCACAGAAGCAAAGGACTTTACAACAAAACACGGTAAAAACAATTATTTCTTTGCTGAGAAAAAATATATTTCTTAGCTGACTTTATAGCACAAGGTTTTTCTGAGCTTAACCGTTTCACGAAATGGTCAAATCTGCTGGATTTAAAAAAGTAGTTCGCCATTTGCACGTTAGCGCGTTAGCATTTAGCTTCTGCTAGCTTTGCTAATACATAAGCGCTTTTGAAATTGCGGACCTAAATAAATTAATAAGTGCTTTAGAAATAGCAGAACTAATTTTTGGATTAGCGCTGCCCAGCACTGCATGCTAACCTTCACCATGTCACCTGACGGCTGCTCTCTGCCACACACACACAACACAAGTGTGTGTGTGTGTGTCAGAAAGTGGATGTACAGTTCCAATTAGTTTTTTTTTCTCATACAATAATTATTCCATCCCTAAATGTTTATGTGAAAGACAAAACAAAACAACTACTGTATCCTGTACATTTGGGTGCTAAAGAAGAGGAAGAAAGAGACAGAAGCTTTCAGAAGATGTTTTGGAACTTTTCATGTTTGAAAACTTGGAACTAAAACTGAATCACAACATGAGTATTTACTGGACTTTATCATTTGTGTTGGTCACTTTTTATCTCTATCAATAGATAACTTACAAATTTGAGCATGTTCCAGTCAAAGACGTAGTCGTAGGAGAAGCCTTGTCTGTGGAAGAGGTTTCTGAAGAGTTGGCGGAGGTACGAGTAGTCGGGTTTGTCATCAAACCGCAGTGAGCGGCAAAAATTCAGGTAGGTGGCAAACTCCGCTGTGAGGAAACGGAGACAAGACAGATGAGCACGAAGCCACTGCTGAGGCTTTAAAACATCCCCCGTGTAGGAAGGAAATGATGAATGTCACCATGTCAGCAGGTAAGACTGTTACAGCTTACATGGGTAGCCTTTGCAGAGCACCTCGATGGGTGTGGACATTTTCTTCTCACTGATGCGTTCGTACTTCTGCCTCTTGGTGGCAGCCTTGAGGCCTTGCCAGGGCAGAGAACCCAGGTTGAAATACATGAGGACATATCCCAAAGACTCCAAGTCATCCCGTCTGGACTGCTCTGTAATGACACAGGGAGGCTGAGCAGTCTGCAGGAGACAACCAAAGAATCGTTCCCAGCACAGGTGCTCCTCTTACCGATGCCCAGGTGTGTGTTTATGGAGGCGTAGCGAGCAGTGCCCGTTAGATTCTTGTTCTCACGGTAGGGGATGTGCTGGTGTGTGCGTGCGTCACGATACTTCTTAGCCAGACCAAAGTCAATGATGTAGACCAGGTTTCCCTTTTTACCAAGCCCCATCAGGAAGTTGTCAGGCTTCACGTCTCTGTGGATGAAGTTCTTGGAGTGGATGTACTCGATGCGGCTGATCTAAAACAAATCCATCAATAAAAACACAACTGTTGAACATGACAGGATTTATTGTGTTCTCTGAGATCGTATGGAAACAATCCAGTGATTTCTTTTCAGCTGGAAATATGACTTCTGTTAGCCTCAAGACTGAACCCATGACTGGGCCGGTCACAATGACAAATTTTGCTGGGTGATTGTCTCACAAATTATTGCGATAAATGATAATATTGTTTGAAATTTGACAATTATTTAGTAATTATTGTCAAATTTAAGAGGAAATATTGGTAAATTTATTTTGAATGTAGTACCTTTCTTAACCACCAGATGGCAGTATAAGACTGTTTAAACAAAAGGATGGATAGTGAGGGAGCGAGCAGCGCGTCTCTAATGCCGGCTACACACCAAACGCGTTTCGAGCAGCGGAAGCAGCCAGTTTACATGCAAAGTCTATGTGGAGGAGCGGCGAAGCGCGACGCGGCGCGTTTTGAGCAGCGTGGCAGTTCTTTTCCGCGCTCGTGGCGCGTCCAGAGCAGCCGCTGCCCGAGTTCAACAAATTGAACTTTGACCTAGTTTGGCTGCTTGCCACGCAGCAACAACCAATCGGGAGACTCTGCTATGTGATGACGCAACGACGACAGGACTTTTTTAACTTAGCCCAACGAGCCTCCATGAAGAAACCAGCCTCCGGTAAGAAACTTGGCATTTTTACAGTTGCCGCTGTCCGCTCGAGCGTACGATCACCCCAAACATAAAAAAAACGTTTTAATCTCAACAAAGACTTTCGGAGCTGCAGTTCGGCTCGTAGAAAACCCACTCAAGTAGTAACGAGGCTCACGTACAGCTGATTTTATCTGCCCGGTGTACAAGAAACAAACCCGACCGGAAAGGACCAAGACGCTCCTCCCACTGCGCGTCTTCGGTGTGAACAGACATCTGTTGACAAGCAGCCAACACCGCGCGTTGAGAGCGTTTTTGATGCTCAAGACGCGTTTGGTGGAAACCCGGCTTAAGAAAAATGGAAGGGAGGCCCCTTCATGTGACTCTGTTTACTGTTGCACCGAGGGACTGAGAGAAACGCAATTTCGGTCCTGTGTATGTCCTGCACTGTACATATTGCAGATCTGACAATAAAGTTGACTTTGACTTTGACTTTGATGTGACATGGGCCGTCTCTCCTTCCTGTTTTCAGTTCTCAAAATGGCGGACGCTAGGTGTGGTTTGAGCTCTTTATCATAGCATTTTTCATACAAAGCTTTTAATTAAAAAAATCAGTAAACAAGTTCTCAGATGCTTTTTGCAGAAAAAAAAAAGTTTTATTTGAAGGCACGGGTTTCAACTGTGAATTTTGGAGCTTCGACAAGACAGAGGGTTAGCCGGTTAGTTTAGCTCGTAGTTTAGCTTCTCAGCTTAGCTGCTTTTAACAATCAGAAAACATGATTTTGGATGGTTAAAACAAATTTTAAAGAGAAGGGGAGGGGTCAGTGAAGAACACCAGAGTTGGGCCTTTTGTCATCCAGTGTCTTCAGTAGAAAGAGACACGAAGAAATGGTAAAGTTGATCAATGAAAATGAGGTTGATAATTTTTTATTTATTGTGAGATTAATTGATTTATTGTTTACTGCGACAGGCCTAACCATGACCAACAAACTTAAGAGTAATTTTGTTTCATATACCCATCTGTAGTTCATGTGGAGTGACTCTGAGCAGTTTCTACCTGCAGTAGACTGAAGGCAGAGTGACCTTTTATTTGACAAAGGTCAACAACATGTGCTCACCAGTCAAAATTCTTCTTAGAAGACACTAAGAGCCAGCATTTATGTTACCAAGAAACATTTTAATACTACAAATTATTCAACAATTTTTACTTTAATTGGACTGTTTAGTACAGTATTCTATTATGCTACATTTTTCCATCACATTTACATAATATAATCATTTTTTATTGTGTTTACTTCCTTACTATGGTAAGAATATATAGGTGACTTAATATACCGGTAGGTGGTTCAATAAATGATGATCTGGAATCTGGACAAATAAATGCAGTGTGGTCCTGAAAGGTGAGACGTTTATTTGTGTTTAATGTTTATCCAGTGTAGATACTGGCAGCAACCATTTGTATGAAACAGGAAGTATTTGTGTATGAATAACACATTATTCAGAGGAGTAAACAGCGACTAACT